>APFE030053195.1:27216-47471 GCA_000404065.3 Pinus taeda | reverse complement strand
CTGCCTCTAACACATAGTACTGTGTAAGACACGATTAAGAAGTAGCTAAAAGTAAGTCTAATAACTGATAAAAATGAGAAAATCTACTTTAAAGACTAGTGATAATATTTTGCTCTTTCTAACTCTCTGCCTATATCACATAGTACTGTGTAAGGCACGATTAGAGAGTAGCTAAGGATTAGTCTAGAAAGCACCCAAAGCTAGCTGCAAGTGATTAGTATTCTGATCTCTAAGAGATAAACAATTTATAGTAAGAGACCATTCATTTCATATATTAGCAGACAGTTTTGAAAATTAAAACTAAAAACTAGCTATGGAAATAAAGTAAGGAGCAGCAAATCTAAATCTGTCAAATGAAACTACCACTAGATGCAAAGCAAACACATAAACACACAAATAATCGCGGGTCAAAAACCTGTAAAAGAGCAATGCTGATCAGCTTAAAGAAAAGATCCAAAACGAATTAAAATGAAGTGAATTATGCTGTACATAGATCAAGAAAAGAAAATGCTGAACATGAAAATACTATACAAGGCTAGCATGAATAGGGGCCCTCCATTCACATAACCCAAGAAAGACTCAAAGTGTTGAAAGCTCCAAAACAGCACTGGTTCTATTACTCCATATGCAGAAATTCACAATTAAGAGTGCTAGAACAGCACTATAAAAACAGAGTTTTAGGAATGCTCAAAAATTACAACAAGTTCACAACATACAGCAAGTAAAAGTCTCCTTAAGCGTACGCAGACACAAGTATTTATAGGCATCTGAAGGATAGCCTATGTGTGCTGCTAAAAAACGGAAAATAACAAACTGTCATGTGTAATTAAAACTGAATTAGCACGTCATGAGCCTGCGTGGGTGAGCCGGAGGTCCTGGTCGTCATGGGAATTGAATCCAAAGTTGGATTATGTTCCCCACGTCCTGCGAAACACGAGCAAGCCACCGTCTGAGCTGACGTGACCAAACAACTTACGTATCACCGTTGAGCTGCCTTTGTTGACCGGATCTTGCCCCTGTTTGACCGGAGGTATGGATGACGTGGATGATTGAACAAATGGCAAAGGAACATCGAGCACCTTGATACCTAAGTACCCATGTGGCTCATATGGCAAAATGGCACGTGGAACCTTGAGAACAACAAAAAGGCTGCGAAATCTCCAGATGGCTGCGAAATCATCAGATGGCTGCGGAATCGGCAGAGAGCTGCGGAATACCTGTAAATATGTCAAAATCTAAACAAAACAGTCACACATTAGCAAAGCTCACTTGATCATGCTTAATGACATCTAATGTAATGATCTGGGCGGTTTTACAGGGAAAATGAGGTGAAAGAGAGAGATAGGTGATGAAAAACAGTAGATAATAGTAGATGATGAGGTGTAGGTTAGAGGCTCTACATCACTCAAGATCAATTAACACACTTACATATACACATGACTGATAATTAAATTACTGCCTCCTTAACCTTACTATTTCAGCCAGTTACACCAACGAAAATCACTGTAAATTTGACACGTAAGAAGAGACCTCTTATTTAAGTAAGAAACCATGATGGATTTTGGGTGACTGTAATAGAGAGATCCTTGCACATAAAATTGAATCGTGTCCAGTGACTCGATTGTTTCCTATGTACATCACTGTGAGCACAACCAACTACTCCACCGAGCATCATCTAGAATGTGAGGCTCCACAAATGTCTCAGCCCTGCCTGATAGGCGCCATATGTTCTACAAATCGTAGATATTCTCTTTTAAGCTTGAAATTTCTGTGACATTTGGCCCAGGGACTTTTCTCTGTTATATACTAAGGACGGCCAATGCACCTCACCACCCTACCTCTCCAGGTTAGCATGGGTATCATATGGGCCGAGAAACCAAGTTAGGGTCCATGCGAATGATACTCTCTTTGGAAGGCCACAATGGAGGCTCAGTTTATCAATACTCTCAAGAACTGAAAAAAAATAAACTATAACCCATGTTGAATTCAACGAAATCACCATTACCCATTCCATCCAGAACCTAGGGTACGTTCACGCTAGTTTGGCTGAAACTTATATCGACCCTTTGCCATTATACCCAAGAAGAAGTGATAGAGAGAACACAGGTTGAGGGAAATAACCCTCAGATTAATCTCTTTTCCTAGTGAAACACACTTACCTGTTGAAAGGGATGACTAGAGAAAAATATCCCCAGTATGGTTCCAGCATAGAAGAAGATGAACCTCAATACCAAAGACTAGGTATGGGTAGTATTTATATTGAAGAAACTACCAATCGATCCATTGGCTAATCGATCGTGCAAACATTGTGTCCGCATAACCTCCATGTCTAGTATCATTACACGCAAGGGGAAGATGAGCTTAAAGAGATTTTGTCAGTGTGAATTGTCCACGAGTAAATAAGGAGAATCATTATCCAAACTGAATGATGTTATGGGCATGACAATAAGGATAACCATTATCCAACTGAATGATTTTATGGAGTAGAAGATTCCACAACAAATGAGCCGTTTTTGGAATGGGTATTGCTCATTATTTGGTACAGATGTGTAACTCACTAAGAAATCACACACGAACACCTCCAGATCAATGGACAAGGCAAGAAAAAAAGGCAATATTGTATATTGAAATGGAAACAATAGTCCTTATTGTGATTTTCTCCAATTGGGAAGGTGTTGTTGTGCTTTAAAACTACCAATAATACACGCTTCCTAAAACTACCATAACCGAGCATGCCTTAGAGGCTCAAAGGCATGGGGTTTTAGCAAAGCTCTTGAGCTGCATGACTAGCAATAATTCAATTCTAAGGAAAATTTCAAAGAAGGCGTTACTCTCTCTCGATTAGAACAAGATATTAGGTACCACCAATGCTTGAGGTGTCACGACTTCTCGGCTCTTAGAGCTGGTGTTGGTCAAGGCAAGTACGAATCAACCTAAAATTGATAGAATATCAATCACGATAGATGGAATTGACTTTCGAAAATATATATTTCATATAAATATTGTCTCTCATGCTTAATACAAGATTCTATAGAGTTTCACAACTAGGCTATTGTTGAATACAATTATCGATCACTGCTTGAATGAAGAAAGTGTTACCCAGTCGATCTTTCTGAACGAAAATATCAAGCCTATTCAGCTACTTAAGCTGTGTTGTAACCTTGAGACTACAGGGAGTGGCAAGTTGTTCGTTGTAGAAATTATTCAGACGATTTTTAAGGTGAACGTAGTGACATAATCCTTTTAAGATGAACGTAGTGACATAATCCATTGGGCGCTGCTCCTTGTTTTGTTTTCTTAATATTTTGACTTGGGTCCATGAACCATCCATTTGTTTTCATCACAAAATCTCTTTTCACATCAAAATTATAACTTATATAGATTTACAAGTTATATACCTATACCTATACCTATATAGATATATTTCTTTAATTTAAAGAACATTAAAAGATTATATATATATAAAATCTTTTACATGTTCTTTAGAAATAGATAATAATTATATATATTTAACCTTCATAGCTATAAAATTGTATCGATAACACATAACGATCTTGTTTATGATAACAATTTTTCTTTCACATTCACAGTTCTACTTCCTCGACATTCGTTGTCTCTTCCTCTCTGATAATTTCTAACAATTTGGAGAGATATAAAATCATCGAATAATGCAAACTTAAAGTGTAAAAAAATTTCTGATTATATTTAAATATCGTTGTGTCCATTCTAATTTGAGATAAATGATAGATAACCCATACTTCGACCCTTACATGTTGATTTCTTCATATCACCATGCATTCTTTACAAACTACAAAATCATTAGCAATTATAAGAACACAAATTTCATCGAAATGTAGAAATATTGCTTGAAAAAACTTAGTATAGGCATGTAAACTTCGAAACTGATTCTACCCTTCTTTCTAAAATATCTAGTGACCCGAATCATGGTTTCAGACTACTTCTATTTTTAAGTGATCCCTTTATGCAATTAGTAACATGAATAGTTACATGATTGTCAAGAAATATAGGAGATTTCAATCTTCACATTAAAATATCAAACTTAAGCTATTTGAAAATCCATAAACCAAACAACCTCAGTTCAAAATTACCTTTGGTTTCAAAGTTCTCCTCCCATAAATCATTTTAAGATTTTGTTTCAAACTTTATGGATTCTAATGCCCTATGGCACCTACAAATCATTCCTATCTTACGGATGTGGATTGGCCTATAGGCCTCAATATTTGAACTTTTGCTCTGATACCATGTGTCACATACCTCCTTGACACAATATTAACAGCCACCTACTATGATCCAATCACCAAATTTAGCTTTGATTAAATTTATATTCAGTAGTTGTCACATGGATAAGTATTCAATGATCTTATAAACAAGGATATCACATGCAATTAAACTCATATATTCGACAACATAAAGAGTAAGGAGCCAACATACAAAACATCCTATGCAATTGAATCAAACCATATTAGCTGGAAGAGTATCACTTGGAAAATCGAGCACCGCCACCCAAACTAGAATTGACTTCCTTCAGTTCACCCTTGAGCTGAGAGTTCTTGCCATTGATCAACTTCTCTTGTTGATCTCTTCAATCGGTTTTTAATTCCCTCTTTCATGATATGGTTTCCTTTAGCGGTGTCCCACTTTTGCGGATCTTTTTATCCCCTTGTCTAGGCTTTTCCCACAAAATCTTGCCTTTCTCTCCTGCAAGGATTTTATGTTTTTCTTAACTTAGCACCTTTATCCCACTAAAAAATTTAATGGATATTTATCTCCATTCCATTAAGCTTATCCAACATTCCATTCCATTAAACTTAATTTTCTAAAATATCCAATTTTGCTTCCTTTATGGAAATAGAAATAATATCAAAAAACTCTTAGCAAGAAAGAATATACCCATTTTCCTAAACTTTAGTGTTCACAAAACTCATTCCAATTAGATCTTGTGAAAGCACACATGTTTTCTGAGCTCTTGAGTATCGTGTGTTGCAGTTGCATACACATACAAGGAAAACAAAGCGCAAAGTAGAAGTGCACATGAGTCTTTCTTTATTAGGTCTTCATTTAGGTTGATAAGAGAAAAATTATCAATGATTCTCATTAACAAGAATCCAATTGAAATCGACACCCCACTCCTTTAACTCTCCCAACTAACAATCATCATTCCCACAACTTCTGAGCCTAAAAACAAAAAACAGTGTGGAATACGTAACTCAGTATCTATGATAACAATTGTCTTGACCTTTTGGGATCACTTTAAAGAAACACAAAGTGGAATCACTTTAGAGATCGACTTGTTAAGGCACATCGCAGGAAACCATTGGGAATTAAACATTACCAACACTCCTCAAAAGAACAATACATGCCAAATGTAACTTAAAGAGATACATTTTTTGCATTTGAGATATGTTGCTTGATTAGAAAGAGGCCAGTCCAATTAGGATGTTATTTACCTTGTCACCATTTTGACTATCGCTCCTCATTTTTACAAGGTCTATATCGATTCACCTAGCCAATTTAGATGTAGGGATATAAGGGTCAATGAGGAAGAAAAATTGATAGAGACAGAGTAATTGTCACTAGCTTCCTGTGCACCAATATTTTTAATAGTTTGGACTTGTACACATGTAATAGATACTCGATGGGTATAGAAAGAATAATAAAGCACTCTTAGTGAGTAGTTATATACCTGTAGTCAAATCAGTCTTAGGATCTTTTGAAATCACACATGTTCCCTGAGCTCTTGAATCTCCTGTGTTGCAATTGCATAAACATGCAAGGAAACTAAAGTGTAAAGTGGAAGTGCACTAGAGTCTTGCTAGGAAGAAAAATTGAATATAGTATTGAAACATAAAACAAGACACTCAGAAGGAAGAATCTAATATAGAGAGGGCTCCAAACTTAATTGACATTTTTTCTTTATTGTAACTGATTTTGGCCAAATATAATATAATATATACAAAATAATTTTCAAAGAGGAAATTTAAGAAATGAAATCAAATTCATGTCAAGTGTCTCCAAACAAAAAGCATATCCAAATAATTATCTAACAAAAATAAGATAGAAACCACACAAATGGAACTTACACATAGTGCACATATACATAGTGTGCACTATATACTTCATGTATATACTTCTCTGTGCTTTGTGGTGCAAGAAAATTGAGAAGTTAATGCGATAGCATAAAGATGATGATTATTCCCTTGGTGGATCCTTGTAGCTAGCCCATTCCTTGCATAACAAACAAACTAGCTGTTACGAGGTAGGTTACACTATAGATTGCATGAGAATGGCATTACAAAACAATGCATCCTCAAGGCTTCCAGTACTTTCCATCTTTTCTCCCTTCCCTCTCATTCTTCAATATTACCCATGTTGCTTCATCTATAATCATTTGTATTATTACTCCCATTGACGATTACTGTTATCTCCATTTCATTAAAATTAATTTTCTAAAATATCCAATTTTTCTTCCTTTATGGAAATAGAAAGAATATTAAAGAACTCTTAGCAAGAAAGAATATACCCATTTTCCTAAACTTTAGTGTTCACAAAACTCGTTCCAATCAGATCTTGTGAAAGCACACATGTTTTCTGAGCTCTTGAATATCATGTGTTGTAGTTGTAGAAATTTTGAATAATGTGACACTTATTCACAGAGATTATCCTGATTATACACTATTTGCGGAATCATGCATAATACATAACCTCCTCTACGTTGATCATCAATTTTGCAGTATTAAGAAACAATCACATGCGCACATTGAAGCATTAATCACACATATCAACATAGTATATCACGGGGAAAGCATACAACTGAAAACCCCAACTATCTGTATATTATATTGATTGAGAACATGTAACAATACATAGTACAATACTCCTCGCAAGTACTCAGTACTATCTCCACCTGTTACACACAAACTAGCTCGGATCTGAATCAATCACTGGCTCAAATCTCCTCCACTGCTTGCCTGCCTCCACTGCGCAATCCTGCATGAGAATACTGATGAATGAATCAGCTCCAAATTTGTATTTCCCTTGTATATACCATGCAATCCTCATTGGAAATACTCAATCCATTGATTGTGCAAATCACATGCACAACTACAGTCACAACTGACAACTGTCTTGCCCTTTCACTCACCTCTAACACTTGTCTCCACTAAACTGTCCATGCACTGAGTTAACTGATGTATTCCTCAGTTGATTTATGAGTTAATAATTAGTGAATTAATTAATAATTAATTCACACCACTCAACACTAGTGTATTTGTTAGTTAGACTAAATACAACTAGTTCAACTAAGTCAAACTGAACACAACTCCATCAACTCCTGATCCAAATCCACAGAACTCAATCACTGAAGTCCTAACTGAATTCCTCCATGCAATAGCTCAAGTAACCCATAAGAAACATGTATTTCCTTCTAGCAGCTGCATGTGCCACATCCGTAGCTCGAACTAAAGTGCTCCAAGAGGATAAGATAATGTTTATAGTCTAAATATTATTAAGAGCTAATAATATTCAACGGTTCTATTTTTAGCCTGACAGTCTAAAAATAGACTCCACTCATATGTCTAAAAATAGAAGTCCATCTATTTTTACCAATTTGACCAATCATCCATAAATAGCATCCTGCGACTCATAGACCATGATCCATATGTCTAAAAATAGACTTTGCGCCAAAAATAGCCTGCGAGACCACTTAGTGAAGGCGACTTCTTTTCACTAAGCTCCATCATCTTGTTGCATTCTCAACACTAGAGAGAGCCTTGCATGGACTCATCTTCAAGGATTCCTGGTACCCATTATTATAAGAAAACTCCACTAGTGGATGATACTCCTCCCACTTCCTTTGTTGATGCATGACATGCATTCTTAATCTATCCTTAAGAATCATGTTAACCCTCTCTATCTATCCATCTATCTATGGATAACAAGTTGCACTAGAAGTTAGCTTTATCCCCAATCCTACAAACAATTCCTTCCAAAACCTAGAAGTGAACTTGGCATCTCTATCTGATATAATTCTCCTGGGAACTCCATGCAACCTCATTATCTACTTAATGAATATTTGAGCCACTTCGCTAGATAAATTAGTAGACTTAACTACAATGAAGTGAGCTACCTTGATCAACCTAACAACCACCACCATGATGGAGTCATGCTGCCTTGATGTCCTTGGAAATACTGTAATGATATCCATGGAAATTACCTTGCATTTCCATTCCGGAATCGGTATAGGTTGCAACAAACTAGTTGGATGCTTGCATTCAAATTTCACCTATTGACAGTCCAAGCACTTATCAACAAATTCAACCACCCCTTTCTTCAATTTAGGCAAATAACAGAACTTATTAATAGTTGTCAAAGCCTTCTATTATCCTGGGTG
Source organism: Pinus taeda (assembly GCA_000404065.3). Lineage (NCBI taxonomy): Eukaryota > Viridiplantae > Streptophyta > Pinopsida > Pinales > Pinaceae > Pinus > Pinus taeda. The sequence continues at coordinate 39,061 of APFE030053195.1, read as the reverse complement.
GCTTGAATATGGCTTGACATGAAACTCTCTAAAAATAAGCTTCTCCAATTCACCAGTATCAGGTACATAGATCCTGCTCTTGAATTTAACCAATCCATATGTTGTGAGGTGATACTCCTCATCCTTATCACCTTGATGTCATAATATATGCTTCAGCTATTGGTACCTATCATCATGTTTCCCTACATATATGATCTGCTCTCTCAAATCTGTCCCATAAGAGCTCATAGTTGAAATATGATTCAGTTGTACTCTCCTACTGAGAGCATCCACAACTTGGTTCTCTTTGCCTTTTATGTACCTAGTTTCAAAGTCAAACTATCTAAGAGTAGCCAACCATCTAGCTTGCCTTGCATTCAAATTAGGCTAGTCAAACAATTACCTCAATCCACTATGATCACTCATCAAAATGAGCCTCCTACCAAGGAGATAATTTCCCCACATCTTTAGTGCATGAATGATGGCTTCCAACTCAAGATCATGAGTCACATAATTATGTGCATGCTAATTCAATTTTTTTGATTCATAGCAAACCCTACCCTTCCTACATCAGGACTCCACTCAATGCTTCCTTACAAGCATCCGTACAAATTATAAAGTCATTATCAGGATCTTCAATCTTCAAAACTAGAGCACTGGTAAGCAATTGCTTCAATTGATTAAAACTAGTTACATAATCAGCAATCCATTCAAAATTCTTTGCTTTCCTTTGCAAAGATGTGATAGGATAGCAAATGTTGGATAATTTCTTGATGAACCTCCTATAATAACCTGTTAGCCCCATGAAATATCTAACCTCATCCACATTCTCGAATTTTTCCACCCCATGATAGCCTTAATCTTTTCTGGATCTATTGTTATCCCTTCCTTGGAAAAAACATTTCCCAAGTAATAAATTTGAGTCTAAAAGAAGCTAACTCGTTGAGCTTGGAATACAACTTATGCTCTCTTAACAATGTCAATATTATTGTCAGATGCTCTGTATTATCCTCCCCATTCCTTGGATATACCAATATATCATCAAAAATTATTGTTACAAACTTATATAGATAAGGGTGCAACACATTGTTCATCATACACATGAAGGTGGATAGAGAATTGGTAAGACAAAAAGGAATCATCACAAATTCACAATGCCCATACCTCATATGAAACACAATCTTGTAGATGTCTTCTTCTTTTATTCGCACCTAATGGCATCGTGATCTCAAACCAATCTTTGAAAATATTGTAGCTCCCTTCAGCTGATCAAACAAATCATCAATTCGAGGCAATGGGTACCTATTCTTGATAGTCACCATGTTCAACTGTTTATAATTAATGCCCAATCTGAGAGTATCGTCATTCTTCTTTACAAATAACACGGTTGCACCCCAAGGAGATACACTTGGCCTTATGTATCCCTTATCAAGCATTTCTTTAAGTTTCAACTTCAATTCCATTGACTCTTGAGTACTCATCTTGCACTATGCCTTAGATGTTGGTTCTACTCCTAACGTCAATTCAATAGAGAAGTCAAGTTCCCTATGAAGAGGTAGCTCTAGAATCTCTACAGGAAACACATCATGAAACTATTCTAAGATAGGGTACCTCCTCAAGATTTCACCATCCTCATCCTCATTCACTTGTCACTAGAAACATGTATTGCAAACAATAAATATCATTTCATGCAGTTGTGCTTAGCTTGCATGGTTCTAAGCATCCTCACTGATGTATGCTTCCTCTTTCCCTGAAAGACTCTCTTTTCTCCAGTCTCATCCATGCACTCAATGGCCTTCTCATAGAAATATACCTTGGTCTTGAGAATAAACAACCAATCCATGCCCAAAAGTATGCTATATTCACCCAAAGGAAGCAAATTCAAGTTTCTTGTTGTAGGCATGCCATTAAGATCGAACACATAAGACTTCACCCAATGATGAACACTCCTCTTGGTCCTTGTAGCCAATTGTACCGACAAAGATTTTGCGTTCACTTCCTTATCTAAATGGAACTCATCCACCATTTGAGGACTAATATAACTATAATTCAATCTAGGATCAATCAAAATAAAAACAACTTGATCACAAATCTTACCTTCCATCTCGATAATGGATATATGGTGGTCTATCTACCTATTATCAACTACTACATAGACCGAGGAATGATTTGACCTACATCCCCAACTGTCTGCACCTCTTGAGCATTGTAGATATGAGGCCTGCCACCCTAATACAATGGAAAATCCTTCTTGCAATGATCTCTACCACAAATCCAACACTTCAAAGGTTCTCTACCACTTCCTTTATTTTGTTGCTCCATAGGCTGAGACCCATGCCCTTTCTCAGTTACATTGAACTTCTTATGACGGGTCATATTTTCCTTTTCACCTGCATCCTGAGATCTTCCTTGCTTTTTGGGCCATTTTCCGTTAGTCTTATCATTACCCTTATAATCATGATTGAACTCAGGCTTGTGATTTGATTGTTCATATAAATGCTTCAACTTCCATATGGCTTCCTCTAGTGACTAAGGCTCATCTAGCTCAATCCGGTCTTTGAATGATAATGGAAATATTCTAATGAACCTTTGGATCTTTTGTTTTTCATCCTTGAGATAGGGCACATATATCAATAGCTCTAGAAATCCGGTTGTATATTCTTCATCTGTCATGGAACCCATCCTAAGCTCATAGAATTCCTTGGCCTTTCCATCATAATACCTCTCAGATAGGTACTTCTTCCTAAAGAGTCTTTCAAATTCTTCCCAAGTCAACTCCTCTTCCCTAACGCCTTTGACATGCTTAACATTTTCCCACTAGATAACTGCTTTTCCTTTGAGACTGAATGTAACTATCTTAGCTTTCATATCCTCTGAGTAATTATGAAGCTTGAAATATTTCCTCATTCCAAGCAAAAATTATTCTGCATCTTTTGATTTGGTCATCTCACTTAAAAGTAGGAGGCTTGGCTTTCTTGAATTCCTCTAGAAAATATCACTTCTCCTATAATGATGTTGGCGGTGATCTCTCCTAGAGATAGAGCTAGAATAAGGTCCATGCATGCTAGCCCTCCTCTCAGGTGTATCTAAGAGTCTTCCACTCTTTACTGTATCATCCCTATCCATCTTTTATTTTTTCTGAGACTTGCTTCCATATTCCCCATTAGTATTTTATTCTTGTCTATCTCCATGAATAGTCCCCAATTATCCCTACTTCTATAAATATGAAAGTCTTTGAAGGATGACTGAATTAACCGTGGCTTTCTTTTATTGAGATTTTGCAAGCCTTTATTGGGCCTCAATCAAGATATCAGTATTTTCTTTACAACTTATGATATTTTCCTTCAAACTTCTCAATATATATGCTAAATCAGGAGAGTCCCCCTCTCCCTGTTGTTCAACTAATTTCTCGCATCCCACTAATTTCTCTTTTACCCTGTATGAGGAGTCATATGACTATAATCCACCATTCTGCTCTTCATCTCATTGGCTGAGTCAAAGTGAACCTCAACTCATCCTACTTCACCACGTCATCCTTGAACGGGCTCGAGAGATTGAACCCCGACCTCATCTTGCTTCACCACATCATCCTTGAACAAACCCGAGAGACTAAACCCCAACAAGAGGGAAATTATGTTGAAGGCAGAGTTCACAGACAAGTCTTTACCTCTGCGAATCAAATACCTACAACGAATTCATAACTACCTGCAATGAATTCGTAACTATTTTATGGTTATCGAACGGTTCAGCCTTTCTCAATCGTCTAACATACAATCTTAGGGTGCATAAGGATGACAGTTGGGCAAGAAGGGGAGTTGATTTCAAAGAGGAATGCCTTATGGCATAATAATTCAAATTCAAATAGAAAGTTCAATGAGCTTAAAACATTAGGTGAATGGGTGTACTCTCGAAGGACTCCTTATGGTTATTGTCCAAAACCCTATGGGTGTCACCTCTATGACCTTGCTTTAAATAAAACATAAATATATATTACAACATAATATATAAAAAAATAGAAAAAAATGGTGTTATGTTTTAAATAAAATATAAATATATATTAGTAAATTGTATTAGTAAATGTGGTTGATACATGTCGATCGATCTCATTTTTATATACTGACATATAAAAGGTGGAAAATGCAGACATATATAGACCACATTTGTTAATGTGGTTTTACTAGTAGACAATGATTAACTAAGGCTAAATATATTCAACTTATGGTCGACGAGGGTTTATTATGGCCAACATATAGTTGCCTATAGATTACCATGTTACTATACTTGATTATGATAGATTATGATTAACAATTGTCAACCACAGTTGACCATGGTTGTCCATGGCTAACTATGGTTGGGCATGATGACCATTATTTGACTATGTTGACCATGGTTGAACATGGTTTAACAAATTTAACTATATTTTCTATGATAGATTATGGTTGCCCACATTGATAATAGATGGTCATGGTTGATGATTTTTTACCATTATAACCATGGTTAGCAATGAGTCAGTAGAGGGTGGGTTATTCAAGGTTGGTTATCATTGTCCAAAGATGACCATGGTTAACTATGGCTAACTAAGGTTGTATATAGTTGAACATGGGTGACAATGAGTGAAAATGTATGATAATGTTTGACCATGTCTAACCATGTTGATCATAGTTTAGTTTGTTTGACCATGTTTGACCATACTTGAGCTTGGTCAAGCATGGTTGACTTGACTATAGTCAACATATTGTTGACTATGGGTGTACGTAGTTAATCAAGGTTGTTAGTGTTTACATATAGATGACTATGGTTGACCATGGTTGACCATTATTAACCATGTTGACCATGTAGACCATTATTGAAAATGATTTGACCATGGTTGCCCAAGTTGTCTATAGTGTACCATGGTTGACTATTGCTAACTAAGAATGATTAGTTGATCATGTTTGCTAAAGTTGCCTATAATGTACCATGGTTAACCACAATTGGCCATGGTTGTCCACATTTAATCATGGTTGATGATGGTTAACCATGGTTGAATATGATTGGGCATGATGACCATGGGTGAAAAGGGGTTTACAAATTTTGGCCATGGTTGACCATAGTTTGACAAATTTGACCATAGTTGACCAAAGTTTTCTATGATAGATTATGGTTGCCCATATTGATAATGGATGGCTACGGTCAACCAAGTTCAACCATTGAGACCTTGATTGACCATGTTCGGTCATTCTAACCATGGCTAACCTTCGTTGGCCATAAGGAGTGGGCAGAGCATGGGTTGTTCAAGGTTGACCATGGTTGATCATGGTTGACCAAGGTTGACTATTGCTAATTGTGGTTGTCTATGGTTGAACATGTGTGACAATGAGTGAAAATGTTTGACAATATTTGACCATGTATGATCATGGTTGAGTTTGTTTGACCATAGTTAATCTTGGTCAAACATGGTTGACTATGGTCAACATATTTTTGACTATTGGTGTACATGGTTGATCAAGGTTGTTAGTGTTATACATATGGATCACTATGGTCAACCATGGGTGACCATGATACCAATGTTGACTATGGTTGACCATGTTCAACCATGTTTCCCATGTTTAACTCAATCCGGTCTTTGAATGATAATGGAAATATTCTAATGAACCTTTGGATCTTTTGTTTTTCATCCTTGAGATAGGGCACATATATCAATAGCTCTAGAAATCTAGTTGTATATTCTTCATCTGTCATGGAACCCATCCTAAGTTCATAGAATTCCTTGGCCTTTCCATCATAATAAATCTCAGACAGGTACTTCTTCCTAAAGAGTCTTTCAAATTATTCCCAAGTCAGCTCCTCTTCCCTAATGCCTCTGACATGCTTAAAATTTTCCCACCAGATATCTGCTTTCCCTTTGAGACTGAACATAACTATCTTAGCTTTCATATCCTCTGAGTAATTATGAAGCTTGAAATATTTCCTCATTCCAAGCAAAAATTATTCTGCATCTTTTGATTTGGTCATCTCACTTAAAAGTAGGAGGCTTGGCTTTCTTTAATTCCTCTAGAAAATATCACTTCTCCTATAATGATGTTGGCGGTGATCTCTCCTAGAGGTAGAGCTAGAATAAGGTCCATGCATGCTAGCCCTCCTCTCAGGTGTATCTAAGAGTCTTCCACTCTTTACTGTATCATCCCTATCCATCTTGTATTTTTTATGAGACTTGCTTCCATATTCCCCATTAGTATTTTATTCTTGTCTATCTCCATGATTAGTCCCGAATTGTCCCTACTTCTATAAATATGAAATTTTTTGAAGGATGACTAAATTAACTGTGGCTTCCTTTTATTGAGATTTTGCAAGACTTTATTGGGCCTCAATCAACATATCATTATTTTCTTTACAACTTATGATATTTTCCTTCAAACTTCTCAATATATATGCTAAATCAAGAGAGTCCCCCTCTCCATGTTGTTCAACTAAATTCTCACATCCCACTAATTTCTCTTTTGCGCTGTATGAGGAGTCATATGAACTATAATCCACCATTTTGCTCTTCATCTCTTGGTCTTCTATTTTCCCACAACATATCACTATTAGATAAAATAACAGGCATAATCAAAAGCATTACCTCAACTTACTACTAGTGAGGCTATTACATCTACATAGATTAATCTAGATTAGCATGATACATAATAATATCAAACACATATCATGCACATGGATATAATAGAAATAAAAATAAATAGTTAACATGCATGCATGGTAACCATATAGATAATTGACATGCATGCATAAAAAATTGCATTTAACCCGAGGTCCAGTGTTGTGAACCTGCTTTGATACTACTCTGTAACACCACACCCCACATTTACATACTTTCCTAGGTAAACATGAGTTGAGAGTTACCATGCATGACCCAAAATCTAAGATCCAGTTATGGAAATGGGGTCCACTTATTCAAAACTGACTGCAACACTCAAAGACACATGGTCATCCAGAAGCCTTCACTAAGTGGGCCCGCAGGCTATTTTTGGCGCAAGTCTATTTTTAGACTATGTCTATTTTTAGACATATGGATCATGTCTATGGATTGTAGGTTGCTGTTTATGATGATTGATCAAGTTGGGAAAAATAGATGGACTTCTATTTTTGACCACAGCGGAGTGACACCACAGCGGAGTGACTGCTCAGTCTAAATATAGAACAGTCAAATATTATTAGCTCATAATAGTATTTAGACTATAAACTTTGTCTTATCTCTTGGAGCACTTCAGGATGAGCTACGGATGTGGTACATGCAGATCCCAGAAGGAAATACGTGGTTACCTATGGGATGACTAATATTTGCATGCAGGAATTCAGTTAGAACTCAAGTGAGTTGAGTTTAGTGGACTGGAGGTGCAGTTGATGGAGTTGTGTTCAGTTTAGCTTTGTTAAACTGGTTGTATTTAGTCTAACTGGCAAATAGACTAGAGATGAGTTGGGTGAATTAGTTATTAATTAATTCACAAGTTATTAACTCATAATACAACTAATGAATACATCAGTTAACTCAGTTGCATGTCAGTGCATGTTCAGTTCAGCAGGGACAGGTGTTAGAGAATCAGAATGCTATCAGTTGTGACTATAGTTGTGCACCAGATCTTGCACAAATCAAGGGATTGAGTATGCCAATGAGTTTTCCCACATTGTAGCTTGTGCTCACGTGATTTAGCCAAGGAAATACGTGGTTGCCTTGGAATTATCATCAGTTCTTCTTGCATGATTGAGCAGAGGAGGCAGGCAAGCAACGGAGGAGATTTGAGCCAGAGATTGATTCAGATCTGAGTTGTATTGTGTGTAACAGAGGTGGAGATACTGGTGACATCTTCCCTGAGCTGAAACCACTTTCAACATGGATTTACTACCCAGCTGCATGCATGCAATCCTACTAGTGCTGTCAGAGGGATCCAGTCACACGGATGACCTTTCTCTAGTATGGTTGTGGCCAAAAATTCCCTAAACTAATGGCATGGCCATGAACCCTATTGCATATTTTTAGGGCTAGCCAACAGGCCAACTGCCCAAATATGTTTATAAATTTCCATAACTCTGTCAATGATAATTATAATTCTGTATATTCTATTCTTAGGCTCAGAACTTTCCCAATCTTACCCAACACATATGAATCATTTATACAAACAATTAGTAAACATGCATGCATAATTGTTCATTGTTTCATTAGATTCATCATATGTTCATCTGCAAGAAGGCTTACTTCCCTCTCAATTTAGCTGCAACAAACACTTATTAGCTCATGCATTCATATAGCTATTCAATAGTTTTTCTAACCATGAGCAAGGTCAATAAGAAGAGCATATCATATAATAAGAAGTATATCATGCATGTAACCAATGTTTAACTAGAATGAAGCCAAGCAAACCAGTCATATAATCACTCGTTAAACCAGAACTTGTGCTAATTTATCTCAATAAAGAATAACACATACTAACATATTTGCATAATTCCAACCAAGTCAGGGACTTCCATGTACCACTCGACCATAGATTGGGATGAACCAAATCTTTCTTCCAGCCAATCACACCTGTGACATATTCCAAGCATGAATGTGGGGTCACATGGGATAAACCAAAACACAACCATAATAGGAATCCATAGGAAACCACCTCCACCATCATACCATAGCGAATTTACCTAATACCAGGTCCAAAAACCACCAAAACCAATACAAGCTTGGATGCCTCAGAATTTATTCACCATAACCAGAGGAATTTTCCTATCTCCAACCACTTTTCAAGAGCTTCTTGGAGAAAACCATCTCCAACTTCAACCCTTGGGATTTTCCTGAGACAACCTCAACCAGGATCCAAAATCTATCAACAATCCAATTCTTAACCAAACGGGGAACTCATTACATCATGGTTATCCAATAAATGGCATAGGAAAGGTTGTACATCACTGTCAATCCAGGAAAATCTCCATGCCAATGACAAAAAATGACCAATAATACAATGTATGAACCATGCATTCAAATCCCAACATGATAAATCACGTATGTACATTGTTACCTGCAAAAATCCTCCTGCCAGTTGTTGTTCCAATCTTCCTCTTGCACTCCCTGCTTTCCTTGCTTGTTCCTCCTTGTGTCCAAGTGTTGTCCAAGCATTCTCTTTCATTTATCTCCTCTTGTTGTAGGGTTTTCTCTTACTCTTTCCCAAAAGTGAGTAATGCTAGAATGAAGTCCCTCCCATTTCTTTTCTTTTATTTTCCTTTTTCCTTGCATTTTTCCTTGCATGCATATTCTTTTATTTTCTCCTTTTCATCTCTCTTCCTCATTCCCACCTGCTAAAGTGGAATTTCTTTCATTTTCTTTTATTTCTTTTGCACTTTACCACATGTCCTTGTTGCATGTATTAAATAACTTTCCATTTATTTCCTTTTCCCTCTTTCTAATGCCAATGTCGATTTCCATAGCCATATAATAAATAATTAACCATAAATGGTTCCCAATGTAATGTTTTTCCCTTCATTCAACTCAGAATATGTGTCCCATGACCTTGGTTTGATTCATTTGCATGGAAACTTAACCCATGGTTGTTACAACCACTTTTTATGTTGTGTGTCTAGAATCTCGAACTTTAGCCTATCCTTCAAAACCTTGAATCGTTGATCAAAGTCCCACACCAACTCGCTTGGGCTTTGCTTGATTTCCTTCAATCCTATAATGCACTGGGACTATGATTTTGGCTTATGGAATTCTCTTATCAAAGGTTGTTTAATTTCATTTAGAGTCATTTGTCCAACTAGAGTCACACTTTTGAACTTCATGTACCATGTTAGTGCACAATCCCTGAAAGTTTCTTCCAACTGTGAAATCTTTGTGGCTTCATCTTGGACTTGCTTGGCTGTCCAGATGGGCTTACACACAAGTAAATGCTTCTTTAGGTCCTCGTTTCCAATGCCATGAAACATTGTCATTATAAGATCCACACCCACCATTGTGCTTTGCACAATACTTCCAGACGAAGTGCTTCCACCTGCACTTGCTGAACTACTAGAAAACTGCACACTCAATTGCACACCACTTTGAAATAAATCACCCTATGTCGATCCTTCTATAGTCTAACCAATCCCATTACTACTAGTATTTTCTCCTCTTTGACTATAATTACCTTCTACACTAGTTGTATCAATGTGGTAAGTACTTACCTCTTGGTTTGTATATGCGCACAGGATTGTGGGTTCGACACAAGACACATTCTAATTTTGTTGTTCTGGTTCCAAAGATTTTGCACTACATGCACTCAACTACTCTCCTTCCTCTTTCTATGTGCACGGCGTATCGAACTGTGTTCCTTCATAACTATGGTCACTAGCACTACTCCTCATCCTTTGGTGGCATCTCCTAGCCCCTCTCTCCAAGATTCTCCTCTCGGAAAGCATCGATGCTGACTGACTTCTTCCCACATCACCTCATTGAAACCTCCTTCCACTTCTCAAATTGGCACCCTCAAAACTCTCTCTCTCCATATTATCTCTTCTCACCTTCACTTGCGCAATGTCAGACTCACTTTCATCTTCCACCATAGTCTTCCTATTTCTTCTCCTTTTCATATTCTTAGACCATCTCCTGGATTTCCCCCACTCCCCATGGCACACAAGTTGTCTAGTTGCTCATGCTATCAGATTCTAGAGGCATAACGTTGTGATCATACAACAACATTTTGGCACCTAATGGTATCGACCTTATGAATTTGCCTCGCGGTTCCTTTAGAAACTTTCTCTCCGTTGTCGTATACAACATTGTTGCCGCCATTGCAAACTCAACAATATTCCCCTCTAACACACTTTCAAAACAAAATTCCACAACTTGTGAGGTTTTATTACTTACTGCTTGTATTTGGTGTACTCCTTATGGTGTCCACTTCCTCGATCCATCATGACAGTACATCAGGTTGTTTTCCTTCAGCCGTTGCACCCAATCTGTCAAGAGGTTCGAGAATTCACCAAAGAAAATTTCATGAAACTCAGTGAACACGTGATTTTGCAACCATTTTTCCATGCTTTGTTTTTTATCCCCGATCCCTTTCGCGGAAAACTCGTGCTACTTCCACTTAAACCACTAAGTAATCTCCTCCTTGGTGGGATTCCATGGCTTCCACATTCTTACGAGACAATCCCATCACATGACCATCCTAGTCTAGACAACGAAACCATTTGTTACCCCACGGGATTCTAACAAGCCTGGGATTTGCTGCGTAGTGGCCAACAAAAACTCGCTCAACATCACTCTTTCGGCAACACCCACGAAGTGGGTGAAGTCTCACTTGATATGATAATAGGTGACTGTCGGAACCAAATTTCCACAATTTGACAGGACTATCCACGGCTTAAGACATTAGACTCCCACCTGATGGACATTGAACCATTCCTCTAGAATTGTGCGTTGTGCAAGGCCTTCGAACCCTCTTATCTTCTGGTTAGCACGTAGGTCACTATTGACAACTCGTGGAGGACTAAAAAGACTCGCACCTTTTGACATTTTGGATGACATTAACATAACAGACAATGTTCTCAACAGACAGAAAAGGAACTATGCAAATGTTACCAAACCTTCAGATAGCATAACCATTCATGATTTCCATGTATATTTAGAGTTATGTCGAAACATTAAACACATTCTACCTCAACATACCATAAACAACAAGAGACATTCAAACATTAAGTAAAATGTTAGGGGCAACTGACCCATCCATTCTATTATGTCAACATATATAAAGACAGGCGCTAAGCGCAACAATGCACCAATTATATGATTAGGCTCACCAACCATTATCCTATACGCAACATACAAAAAGAGGAAAGCACACATTTAGTTCAAAACCTTCCTATA
>APFE030053195.1:9293-26868 GCA_000404065.3 Pinus taeda | reverse complement strand
TGCATTGCAACTACAAACTCAAACATTCACACTTAAGACTACAGATAGACAAACATAGACATAAGACATATGTAGAGCAACATCATTTTCCTTCAGCAGTTGTCCACCTATTGTATCCCCAACTAGGCAAACTTCTCTACTCCGCCTTTTAACCTATGATCTGTCTCGGCCCTCGCCTTTTATCTCTTCCTAGAAGCTCCTTGAATCTTCTCAACTCTCTCCTTTATTGCTCCAACTATACTCAAGGCCATTAAGATATTTCTTGATCCCTCCCTGAGCTAGCCCATGCATGCTTAAATGATTTTTGAAATATCTCCCACACCGTTTCTCCACTCCGCCATCCCTCTGTTACCTACAAGATATCTCCAACTTCCTCCCTATCACAACATCCCTTACCTACTTCGCCACTGCTGCAAAATCCTAATCGCTTATTCTTACTCGCATGTGTCCCCTCTCTTTAGAATCCAACATCTACTTCCTATGAGGCGTCCTCCTACGTCATGTCTCTCCTCTTGTGCCAACCTTCTATTGTGCACCGTTTGCACCTTCCACACTCCTTTATCCTCATGCACGGTCCTTTACTTAACAAAATTTAACAAAAAAATTTATGGGCTCCAATAGGGAAGCATAGCTATTGCATATGTGCTTCGATTGAAGAGAATTTCACACCATTAGAAAGATCTCAATGTGCAGAATAACACTGAAGAGTTGGGTGCTATGCTCACAAAATTTTGACTCAAAAAAGTGCCTTTTAATACTTCAAAATAACATTGAATGATTCTAAACCCCAAATTTACAAACTAAGACTTGTGACTAAAATAAATTTTACAAGCTAATTTCTCCAATTTCTAACCCTCAAAATATCAAAAATAAATAACAAATTATATAAAATCCATTTTAAATTAAAAATAACAAAATAATAATTAATACACATATTTCTTAATTAAAAACACCATCCATGATTTTAATTATAATTATGCATTCCTTTATCATTCCTATTAAAATAATTAATATCGAGCATTAGAGTTTAAATGTTGTCAGCGCTTGAGGAAGAGGCTTGTTATTTATATTTCATGCTTAGTCTTTTTATATGTTGTAGGATTAATGACTATGATGTAGATATAATAATAATGTATCCAAGTTTACTCCACATGCGTCGAACAACCATATTAATGAAAATGTGATTGGATTAAAGAACAATACAAATTTATAAATGTGAATAACATTATCTTCTAACACCTAAGCATCTTCACTCTCCAATAGGAATATTACAATAACAATGATGGGAAATCTTCAAGGTCGTTTAATAAATAGTTTAATAAATAATTATAATAACTAATAGAAGTCACATAAAAATCTATAACTTATATAAAATGATAATTAAATATTTACCTATAATTTTATTACTTAGTGAATAATAATGATAATATTTATACACTTATTTTATAAGTGTTTTTGTTTGGTTTAGAGTTTTTTTCTGGCACTTAAGAAAACAGGGTAATGGCTTAAGACCCATAGGCACCAGGAGTGAAATCCTCTTTCTGTTATCCAAGTGTTTGGTTTTCTGATAATAGTGATGACACTGGTTATTTCAGGTGCCTGTTTCTTGAATAAATAATGACCTCATTGCGAATAACAATCCAAAGAGGATGTTCTATAATACTGATGAGCAGTGTACATTGCGAATAAAACCAAAGATGAATGTTTCACTATAATTTTGAGAACTAAATTATATTGATTTTTTAGCTTATGAAAAAAAACTTTTATATATTTCAAAATCATATTTTAATAATAATAAATATTAAAATTAAATATTATTTATTATTAAAATAAAATTAAAAAATTTATTTTAGTTTTTTTTAACTTGCAAAATTAAGTTAGAAAAATATAATGTAAGTAAATAAGAAATGAAATATTATTATTATTGTGAAATGTTTAATTTAATAAGAATTGGTTGCTTTAATTATATAAAGGCATTCTCACCTAAAAATTAGGTTAACAAATATTTAAATAAATAAAGAATATTAAAAAACAAAATATTTATGTATTATTGAGAAAATGTTTTAATTTAATAAAGAATATCTCAAATGATTTAAGACGAGATATTTCACCAGAGTGAAAACTTATCTATTTACCCATCATTACTATTAAATTACTTACCCATCATTACTATTAATAATTTGAAGTGGTATAGTAATTAATTACTATTAATAATTTGAAGTGGTATAGTAATTAATTATTTTAAGTGGTATAGTTTTATTTAAATAATGATATTGGTTACTAACATAATTCTATTTGAATAATGATAATGAATTTATCTTTATTCAAAGATAATCAATAATAATTATCCCATTCCTAATTTAATTTATAATAAATTTTCGTTTATAATTTTAAGTTAAATTTAACATTATTAGCATCCAAAAAATCTAAACACCTACACCTAAAATGATGCGAATAGAAATAGCATATACCAAACCCTGTTAGTGGGACCCCATGAAAATACCTTCAACCCTGTTTGCAATTTTGGAACCTTCCAACCTTGTACCAAGTAACAAGCATTAAACCACTAACACCAACCTTGTCATTAAGCATCAACACAGTAATTCATGATACATATCTGGCACCCTATAACTGGTTCCAGAGGTCTTCAAAGTTTATACTCTGTACAACTCTATGTATTTCTCCATTTTTAAAATTTATGAACCATGTTTGTAATTATGTATTATTAAGATTACAATCATATTCTTTTCCTTCTGTAGGTGTCCACCTATTGTATCCCCAACTAGGCAAACTTCTCTACTCTACCTTTTAACCTATGATCTATCTCAACCCTCGCCTTTTATCTCTTCCTAGAAGCTCCTTGAATCTTCTCAACTCTCTCCTTTATCACTCCAACTATACTCAAGGCCAAACTTCTCTACTCTGCCTTTTAACCTATGATCTGTCTCAACCCTCGCCTTTTATCTCTTCCTAGAAGCTCCTTGAATCTTCTCAACTCTCTCCTTTATCGCTCCAACTCTACTCAGGGCCATTAAGATATTTCTTGATCCCTCCCTGAGATAGCCCATGCATGCTTAAATGATTTTTGAAATATCTCCCACATGGTTGCTCCACTCCACCATCCCTCTGTTACCTAGAAGATATCTCCAACTTCCTCCCTATCACAACATCCCTTACCTGCTTCGCCACTGCTGCAAAATCCTAATCGCTTATTCTTACTCGCATGTGTCCCCTCTCTTTAGAATCCAACGTCTACTTCCTATGAGGCGTCCTCCTATGTCGTGTCTCTCCTTTTGCGTCAACCCTCTATTGTGCACCATTTGCACCTTCCACACTCCTTTATCCTCATGCACGGTCCTTTACTTAACAAAATTTAATAAAAAAAATTATGGGCTCCAATAGGGAAGCATAACTATTGCATATGTGCTTCGATTGAAGAAATTTTCACACCATTAGAAACATCTCAATGTGAAGAATAGCATTAAAGAGTTGGGTGCTATACTCACAAAATTTTGACTCAAAAAACTACCCTTTAATGCCTCAAAATAACATTGAATGATTCTAAACCCCAAATTTACAAACTAAGACTTGTGACTAAAATAAACTTTACAAACTAATTTCTCCAATTTCTCACCCTCAAAATATAAAAAATAAATAACAAATTATATAAAATCCATTTTAAATTAAAAATAACAAAATAATAATTAATACACATATTTATTAATTGAAAACATCATCCATGATTTTAATTATAATTAGGCATTCTTTTATCATTCTTATTAAAATAATTAATATTGAGCATTAGAGTTTAGATGTTGTCAACACATGAGGAAGAGGCTTGTTATTTATATTTCATGCTTAGTCTTGTGCATGCTGTAGGATTAATGACTATGATGTAGATATAATAATAATGTATCCAGGTTTAGTCCACATGCGTCCAACAACTATATTAATTAAAATGTGATTGGACTAAAGAACAAAACAAATTTATAAATGTGAATGACATTATCTTCTAACACTGAGACACCTAAGCATCTTCACTCTCCAACAGGAATATTACAATAACAATGATTGGAAATCTTCAAGGTCGTTTAATAAATAATTATAATAACTAATAGAAAGTTCACATAAAAATCTAAATAACTTATATGTAAATGATAATTAAATATTTACCTATTAACTTTTAATTACTTCGGTGTAATAATAATGATTAATATTCATATACAACTTACTATTTTAGAAGTGTTTTTGTTTGGTTTAGAGTTTTTTTCTTACACGTGAGGAAACAGGGAACACGGCTCAAGATTTATAGACATTAGGTAGGAGTGAAACACTGCCGTTTTGGTTATTCCAAGTAGCTTGGTTTTCCTTGAATAATAGTGATGAGTCAACCTGGTTATTCCATATGGCCTCGTTTAGATTTTCCTAGCCTGTAAAAAAAAACTTACTTTTATATATTTTACAAAATCATATTTTAGTAATTAAATAAATGTTAAAAATTAAATTATTTTTTGGTAGGTAAGCACTTACGGGTAATTTGAACCAATGACCTATCACAAGGAGTCCCTAGTATTCACCATCAATCCAAAACTCTATGGCATTAAAAATTAAATATTATTTATTATTATAAAAATAAAATAAATAAAATTTATTTTTAGATTTTTTAACTTAAAGAATTTAACAAATATTTAAATAATTAAGTAATATAAGAAAATAAAATATTTATGTATTATTGTGAAAAATATTTTAATTTTATTAAGAATTGTTCTCTTTAATATAATCATTAAAGGCATTTTCACATTAAAGAATTAGGTTAACAAATATTTAAATAAATAAAAAATATTAAAAGACAAAATATTTATGTATCATTGAGAAAATCTTTTAATTTAACAAAGCCTACTTCAAATGATTTTAAGACGAGATATTTCACAAGAGTGAAAATTTATTTATTTGATAATGATGATCATGATGGTTAACGTCTAGTGAGATCAAATTGGTCTATTGGACCTATAATTTTCTTAGTTTTTAATTGTCTGGCTCCTCATCTTTCTTGGCGAGATGGATGTTGTAGCTTTTCTTTTTTTTCTATCTACGGTCTTCCAACTTCCTTTATCTTGCATCTCCTTCATCTCTTCTTGTTCTTGGCACATTGGTGTCTTAGCTTCGCAATCTATTGTGTTCGTCCTTTTGAAGATAGTCGGAGAAGAAGTTTGGTGTATGAGATCTGCTTTGTTGTTAAATGAAGATTTATTTTGTGCGATATTCGAATCCTCATAACTATTGATGCTTGAGGGGACGAGATTTTCTCCATGCTTGCTTTGAGAGTTGTTTCTTTCTTGCTCGATTTCTTGTGATTCAGAGTTTTCTCTAGAGTATTCTTCTTTGATGACAGTGTAGTGTTCTTTTTTTGCTCCTTCCCACCATGTAGATCTGTGGTGGTTTTTTCTAGCAGAATTTTTCTTGGACAATTTTGGCTAAATGGCCTGTCTCAAAGGAGAATCGGCATCTGAAGAGGACACTTTCATAATCAAGTTTCTAGTTCCACACATAGTCTTTGCTTGTTAGATTTATTTCAGCTAAGAATCCAATTTACTAATCACTACTATTAATAATTTAAAATGGTATAGTAATTAATTATTTTAAATGGTATAATTTTATTTAAATAATGATATTGGTTATTAAAATAATTCTACTTGAATAATAATAATGAATTTACTTGAATAATAATAATAATAATAATTCTACTTGAATGAATGGCACTACATATATGGAACATAATATCTTTTCACAGTTTTGGTATATCATCACTGATATTTTCCTCATACTCAGAATATATTCTCTTATACATATACAGCTATGTTTTTCTGACAACATATATACTCCATGATGAGAATCATTATGTAATTATATGAACTCAATATAATATATTTCGATTTTTTCTCCTGAAAAAAAAATAATGAATTTATCTCTATTAAAAAATAATCAATAATAATTATCCCCACAAAATAATAATTATCCCACTCCTAATTTAACCTGTAATAAATTTTCGTTTATAATTTTAAGCTAAATTTAACATTATTAGCATCCAAAAAATCCACACACCTACACCTAAAATGATATAGCATATACCAAAGCCTGTTAGTGGGACCCCATGAAAATACCTTCAACCCTGTCTGCAATTCTGGAACCTTCCAACCTTGTACCAAGCAACAAGCATTAAAACAGTAACACCAACCTTGTCATTAAGCATCAATACAGTAATTCATGATACATATCTGGCACCCTGTAACTGGTTCCAGAGGTCTTTAAAGTTTATACTCTGTAACTGGTTCCAGAGGTCTTTAAAGTTTATACTCTGTACAGCTCTGTATTTCTCCATTTTTAAAATTTCTGAACCATGTTTGTAATTCTGTATCATAAAGATTACAGTCGTATCTTTACTCTACATAACGGAGAATTCGAGCATAAGTTCAAGGAGAAAATATTTACAGAGAACTAACTGCAAGATAAGTGACATGAAGAGGCGAACATATTACCAAAAAAAAAAAAGATTCAGACACCAGGTCGCGCGTTCGAATCTTCTCACCGCGACCGAACCCCAACTAGACACTAGGTCGCGCGTTCGAATCTTCTCACAGCGACCGAACCCAAACTAGACACTAGGTCGCGCGTTCGAGTCTTCTCACAGCGACCGAACCCCAGCGTTTATACCGAGCGGGGAGCGCAGCGTGGCCTTAGAATACCTGAAAAACTCGTCCTTCATGAGCACAAACCCAAATCTGTCCCTGGGATTCACGCCCTCCCTCAAATCCTTGCCCAGATACTCGTCTTCTTCGCGGATTTTCATCACCTGGATGTGCACGGCACCGGATTTCTTTGTAAAATATTTCTGGAATCTGCAATCGACATGAAGATGATTGAAAATTAATTCACTGTCATCAGAAACTGGAATATTGATGCTCATTTTCACCTGAGCTTTTAGCTTCTGAACCGAGTTGTTGTCCCTTTCTGGTCTAATGCCCTGGGGATCGAACCTTGGAGCTTCTGTTCCCGCTGCTGCCATAGCTCAATCTGACACAGAAAATATTTCTCTCAAATATCCTAGCTTCTGAAGGTCCTGGACCAGTAAAGAAAGTCGCACAATTTTTTGAGACCTTAAATTTCACAATTCACATGAAATAGCACAATTATCTTAACTGAAAACAGGGATTTCCTGGAAATGTTTGTCCCTAAACTCCAAATATTTAATGGCAGGGAGTCCTATGCATCAGAATACCAGACGTGACACCAGTGTTGTGGCGGTTGCATATTTCAAGTTCACACAGACTTTGTCAAACAATGAATTATAATTCATTATGATAAAATATTGCGATATTCCAGACGTCCAGATGCTGCCAAGAACGTGAGGTGTGGTTTCTGGTGAAGCATGGATGGATTGTTGAATTAGGTTTGGATTCTTCCATTAATATTTTACATTTCATGTGAAGGACCACAAAGCAGAAATTGGAGAATCCAAAGCGATCTTGCAGCGGGGTAATGATTTTGCAGGTGAAGTTAAAATTCATCCATCATCCAATAAGATCACCTTATTTTTCAACCGGTAAAACATTGGAGAGGATAAATTCAGTTTTGACTTGCATGATGTTACCTTGTTCGTGTTCATGGGCCACTGAATCTAGGTTAATCATGATGAGTCACCTCAAATGTTGGAAGTTGCCTTTAGAAAAGGTGAAAAAATTATGAGAAGGGGATGGATATTTATAGTGACCTCAGGTTGGGAGGTTTCCTGGGAGTTCTTGAAGAGTTTGATGCCAAAACAACTCCACTACGAATGTTGGTCAAAGCATGTTGGGCTTCTAGTAGTCTTGTGCAGGAAACAATTAAAAAAACCTATGATTTGTGGGGCTTTCCTGTAAAGCAATATCTCTTGACAAAAGCATTGGGAAGGACTATGATATCAAGGCCGTTTAATGTTCTCCATGCTCTAAAGAAAGGGAAGTCGATGATTTTTTTTCCTAAAAAAAAAGATGTTTTGCATCCTAAAAATTTGACATAGTTTTGATGTTGCAATCACCGATTTCTCAGACATTATGCTATGCACTTGCATATTGATACCCACACTCAAAATATATATTTAGACGTTACAAATATAGAGCATGATAAGACCATAGAATTCTGAAACATTGCCACATAGCCATAAATTCAAAACTAATGACCAGAGTATTTGAATAGTCACTAAGAGATCCAGTATGCTCTCTTCATTTTCCAGTATGAATATTATGAACGAGCACCTCACTACATAAACGATGCACAATGTGTTCATTCTATATATGACTTATAGGGTAACAAGATGGAATGCTTATGAAATTGGTCACTATAGCTACTTCTATCCTAACATCTATAAATCTCAACACTTCACTCCATAATATCTAGGAGTGTGTCCCAACAAATAGTAACAAACTATCAGTTTAGCATTCAACAAAATACTCTCATTTTCCCATAGCTTGACCCATGGGAGGTTGCATGACAATCCCTGCTTGCACTAATTGATGTTTTTCCAAACATACCGCCTGCCCTGTGTATTGAACATAAATAATCAAAACATGCAAGTCTTGGATCAATAATGTTACAGGAGGCAACTTCTACAGTAAACACATGAAATAACTCATTTATACATTACCCAAAGCTAGATCAAAGCCTTCGTTCTTGAGTTCTTTGTATTAGCAAGACATAACATAACACACACAAAAGTAGTGAACAAGGCAATCTACGTTGGATCAAAGCCTTTGTTCTTGAGTTCTCTATATTCATGACACAAAGCATAACACAAACAAAAGTAGTGAACAAAGGCAAAATTCAAAGATGTAAGATTTTTCAATGTTGAATGATAGCTAACAACATTACACAGTAATCACAATCACAAAAGAAAAACAATACAAACTAAAAACAACCCAAAATAGAAGTGTCTCACCAAATTGCCCTCTGAAAATCCAAGCTTCCCACTAAAAATCTAACAAAGAGAAGATATAACTACTTAGTCTTAAGCTGCATTTTTTTTCTTGTAGGCCTACTAACATCGACAAGATGATATTCATGCAAGAGCCAAACGATCTTTGAGCCTTTGGGTGCTTTTCCAACATAGAAGACAAGAGTGATGCCCACTTGCTTCTTTCCTCCTTTGACACTAGTGGGTTTATCAACACCTGTAGCTTTCCAGTATCTAGTGACAACAACCCTATTAGGCCTAGACCTGTTTGGGTACCTTTTTGTATCAGGGGTGAAGAAGTATCGTTCCTTCTCTAGGAACAAGGGTTTTCTCTGTAAATGATGTACACGAGGTTTCCCTCCTTACCTGGTCTCTCATAAAATGCATGGCTAGGTTCATTGTGACTCTATCCATGGCACCCCATATAGGTAGGTTTTGATGGGATTGTCATTGTTGGAAATAGTAGCAACTATGAGATGCATTTTGACCTGGATTTATGTTTTAAAAAGAGTGAAGGTAGGTCATAATTAGTACATTTTGATGATCACCTTGAGAACAAAGAACATGAGTCCGATCTTCTTATAGAACCTATTACGACTGAGCAAGAGGTAATTTTTAATATAAAGGAACAAGGTTATGCACTTGATGAAGCATACCAACAAGGCTCATCTTAAAACTAGTTAGCCTTGAACACAAAGAATTGTAGGTGAACACTGTGCACCAAATTGGTAGATGAACAATATGTTGGAGAGGATGTGGTTGAGTGTTTTCCTTTAATGGAAAGTGAGCTTGATAACAGTTCCATCACATATGATAAGGAGAGGTATATGTTAGTTAATATTGAAGATATCTCTTTCAAAAATTCGGTGTACTTGATCAACAAAGAAGTCCATCTAGAAATTAAAGAAAATGACAATTGTCCAGGACATTTGATAAAAAAAAAGATGACATTAAAAAAGGGCAGTGTTTGACATTGTGCCCTCGCAAGAATATTGATCTGACCAATGTGATAGAATGGTCCACTATCAAGATGAGTAATAAGGAAAGTATTTCTAGATTCCTAAGCAACCATTTTGTAGCCCTTGAAAAACAACCAACTTCAGATACACTAAGAGAATGGAATTTGTCTAGGTATCAAATGTGGATATGAGGACTAACATAGTTAGTGACACTGAGTTTTCTATTAGTTTGGAACAATATTGGGGTAGAGGACTTGTCCCGGGATTGGAATATGGTTTAACAATTTTTGGAATGATCATTGTGAAGGAATCATTGAGATTTCCTATTGTAATCATGAAAAAAGAAACAACTTTAACAACCAAAATGTGATTATGTCAATTTTCTCAATGTAAAAACAGTGGTTTGGTGCATTGTTACAGTTGTATTTGTTGTCTCAGAAAGAACATAAATTATAAATTTTAATCCAATAATAGAACTTTTAATCCAATAATAATTGATAATCTCTCATCTCCTTCTCTTTGATTCACTAACAATTAACTTATAACTCACTAATTAAGTTTTACTTATTAACACTGACTCACTAGCTATGCAACCAATCTCTCATTCCTAATCCATAAACCCACTATGTAAAACATAAAAGAAGTTTGTTCACAAAACCTGCTTATGACAAGCTAAGAACAAAATGTGTCCATGTTATAAAACAAGGGCTACATAGTAGCTAGTACCTGCAGCTTAGCTTAAATATAGCTTAATTAAACTAAAAAATAATAAAGACAAAGATTTCATCACAAATATAAAACAACTAATAAAACGTTGTATTGTTGAATGTCATTACCAAAAATTAAGAAATGTGATTAACTAATATTGTTTATACAAGCTAAGAACAAAATGTGTCCATGTTATAAAACAAGGGCTACATAGTAGCTTTGAATAAGTGTTTTGGGTTTCTTCGCATGACCTATCTCAGAAAGGAATGCATAAATCTCTTTATTGACTACAGCCAGGGTTCTTTTCTACCTTATTCTCTTTCATCTTCTTCTGCACCTTGTCGATGTCATCCCACCTGTCAGTTTTTGCATACATATTTGGCAATACAATGTAGGGTGCAACATAATTTGGGTCCAACTCAATAATTCATTCTGATGCATACTCTCTTAACTCTATGTTGGTGTGGAGTCTACAAGCACTGAGAAGGGATCCCCAGATAGTATCATTTTGCTTTATTGACATTCTGTTAATAAAGTCATGTGCCTCATCCAGGTGACCAACTCGGCCAAGAAGGTCGGCAATGAAGCCATAGTGCTCCATTATAGGTGTAATGTGATAATGTTGCCTTAAATTATCAAAGTATTGCCTACCTTCCTCCACTAAGCCTGCATGGTAGCATGCAAATAAAATAGAAATTAAAGTGAAATGATCAGGAATTATATTTGACTATTGCATTTGTTCTAAGAGAGCAAGGGACTCCTTGGAACAACCATGCATTGCATATCCTAAAAACATTGCATTCCATGAAACCATATCTCATTGATGGATATTGTCAAACAACGATTGTGCCTTCTTTATGCTGCCGCATTTGCAAATATGTCTACAAGGGCATTTTCAATAAATACATCAAATTGAAATTTGCATTTTATTATTTCCACATGGATCTCCTTGCCCTAATCCAAAGCTACCAAGTCGCCACTTGTTGGGAGGGTGCTGGAAAAAGTATTTGGGTTTGGCTTCAAACCCACCACTTGCATTTGTCGAAAAAGCTTCAAGGCCTCATCACTGTGTCCATTTTGTATGTACGCTCTGATAGTTGTTGTCCAGGGTACAATATTTCTTTCAAGCATTTGGTCAAAACAACTTTGTCATTTTCTATGCTGTCACATTTTGCATACATGTTAACAAGGGCACTATTAACAAAGACATCAGACAGAAATCCATTCTTAATTATCTTTGCATGGATCATCATGCCTTCGTCTATAGTTGTCAAGTTAGCACACGTAGATAAAACACTAGTGACATATTTAAATTTGGTTTCAAACCTACTGCTTGCATTTGTTGAAACAGAGTGACGACCTCCTCCAAACACCCATTCTGAGCACATCCAACTATTAACAATGTCCAAGAAATCACCATTTTGTAGGCATTTCTTGAAGCAACTTAAAAGCCTCATTGAGACATCTATCCAAGAAATAACATTTCGCTGGCACATTTTGCCAAACACATTGCATGCATTCTCTATGGTACCACATTTTCCATACATTTCTATAGGGGCATTCTCCACTAAGACATCAGAGTGAAGATGCCCACTCTTAGTGGCCTGTGCATGGATCTCCATGCAACATCAAAGCATATGCTTATATTCAAGATATGCTAAAATCTTGCCATCCAACCTAAATTCTATACCTTTGTGTTGCGCCATGGCAACTTTACCAAGTTGTTGGATGATCGGTGCAATGTGTTATCTCCTCTTTCCATCTCAGATATCTGCAAATTTTCTCCAAAGATACTCTAATATTAACGATTTCACTGATTTTTCTATATTTTCACTCATTCAAGATGAATATTCATCCAAATTCCATAGAACTATATTATTTTGCTCTAAAATTGAGCAAATATTTCTATATAACATACAAAATCCTTCAATATTTAGAAGAACCCATATAAGTTTTGCAAAATCTTTTATAGTTAGAATCTTGAGAATTGTAAATATTCACGAAATTTGTCCACTTACAACAAAAAATAACACAATTCCTTCAAATTTCACTGGATCAAACCATGGCACATTCATGCGCTTAACATTAATTTCATTTTAACCACGTAGATTTAGTTGTTAACGGGCTTTTTTCCAAAATTAGAATTCAACAAAAATAGATCGAAAAACAGTGGATTCATTTCCTTGAAAAGCTACATATTAACAAATTAACATCTTTATAACCAGATATCTAAATAAATCGTTGAATATTTAAATGAAATACATTGAAACACTGGAAATCTGGGGTTTTAAAGGCTTTAAAGCGGGGATTTCTAGAATTTAACAATTTGGAGTGAATCCCTAAAAATGAATACACAAGCAAAAGTTATAATTACAGCTGACCACCATTGGGACTTTACAGTTTTTTATTATGAAGTACTTTGTGTTTCTGCAGACTCTTAGTGGCTCCATGCAATCTCTTCTGAGATTGATTGAAACTTGTGAACAGACTCCTGTCACTACCCTTGGGACCATGTGAAAGGTTTAGGAAATGTCTGCACAGGGGATATTGTCAAACAAAGATCATGCCTTCTTTATGTTGCTGCATTTGTAAACATGTCGACAAGGGCATTTGCAATAAATACATCAAACTGAAATTTGCATTTTATTATTTCCACATGGATCTCCTTGCCCTGATCCAAAGCTGCCAGGTTGGCACATGCTGGGAGGGTACTGGAAAAAGTATTTGGGTTTGGCTTCAAACCCACCACTTTCATTTGTTGAAAAAGCTTCAAGGTCTCATCACTGTGTCCATTTTATACATATGCTCTAATCATTGTTGTCCAGGATACAATATTTCTTTCAAGCATTCGGTTAAAACAACTTCGTCATTTTCTATGCTGTCACATTTTGTATACATGTCAACAAGGGCACAATTAACAAAGACGTCAAATATAAATCCATCCCTAATTATCTTTGCATGGATCATCATGCCTTCGTCTATAACTGTCAAGTTAGCACAAGAAGATAAAACATTAGTGATGACATTTAAGTTTGGTTTCAAACCCACTGCGTGCATTTGATGAAACAGAGTGACGACCTCCTCCAAACACCCATTCTGAGCACATCCAGCTATTAACACTGTCCAAGAAATCACATTTTTGTAGGCATTTCCTTAAACAAATTGAAAGCCTCATCGAGACATCCATCCAGGAAATAACATTTCACTGGCGTATTTTTCCAAACACATTGCATGCATTCTCTATGGTACCACATTTTCCATACATTTCTATAGGGGCATTCTCCACTAAGACATCAGAGTGAAGATGCCCACTCTTGGTGGCCTATGCATGGATCTCCATGCAACACCAAAGCATATGCTTATATTCAATATATGTTAAAATCTTGCCATCCAACCTAAATTCTATAACTTTGCATTGCACCATGGAAACTTTACCAAGTTGTTGGATGATTGGTGCGATGTGTTATCTCCTCTTTCCATCTCAGATATCTGCAAAATTTCTCCAAAGATACTCTAATATTGACAATTTCGTTGATTTTTTCAGATTTTCATTGGTTCAAGATGAATATTCATCCAAATTCCACAGAACTATATTATTTTGCTCTAAAATTTAGCAAATATTTCTATATAACATACAAAATCCTTCAATATTTAGAAGAGCGCATATAAGTTTTGCAAAATCTTTTATAGTTAGAATCTTGAGAATTGTAAATATTCAGGGAGTTTGTCCACTTACAACAAAAAATAACACAATTCCTTCAAATTTCATTGGATCAAACCATGGCACATTCCTGTGCTTAACATTAATTTCATTTTAACCATGTAGATTTAGTTGTTGACAGGGTTTTTTCCAAAATTCGAATTCAACAAAAATAGATCGAAAAACAGTAGAGCCATTTCCTTGAAAACGCTACATATTAACAAATTAACATCCTTAGAACTAGATATTTGAATAAATCGTTGAATATTTGAAATGAAATACATTGAAACCATGGAAATATGGGGTTTTAAAGGCTTTAAAGCAGGGATTTCCATAATTTGACAATTTGGAGTGAATCCCTAAAAATGAATACACGGGTAAAAGTTACAATTGCTGCTAACCACCATTGGGACTTTACAGTTTTTTATTACGAATTACTCTGTGTTTCTGCAGACTCTTAGTGGCTCCATACAGTCTCTTCTGAAATTGATTGAAACTTGGGAACATATTCCTATCACTACCCTTGGGACCATGTGAAAGTTTTAGGAAATGTCTGCATAGGGGATAATACTCTCAAAAGATTCCCCTGCTATATGCTTTGAACTTTGATGATGGGTGCTAGCAGGAACTGCATGAGCATTGCTTGGCCTGCAAATATAATGCAAATGCAGTGCACCCAGTAGTACTTGACACATGCAAACCTAGCTCTTTGGTTTGATAGTTTGGTTGGACATACTGTGAAATAATAGTTTTTGGATGGCTGACCCCTGCAATTTCACCTTACCGTCCCTTGCTTGAAACTAAAATGGGAAAGACTTGAAATCTCCTCCATCTTCGACATTATGCTCGATGTCGGCCGAGTCAAAGTGAACCTCGACTCATCCTGCTTCACCACATCATCCTTGAACATGCTCGAGAGATTGAACCCCGGCCTCATCCTGCTTCACCACATCATCCTTGAACAGGCCCGACAGATTGAACCCCGGCGAGAGGGAAATTATGTCGAAGGCGAAGTTTGCAAATGGGTCTTTACTATGCAAATCGAATATCTGCAATGAATTCGTAACTATTTTCTGGTGATTGAACGGTTCAGCCTTTCTCAATCGTCTAACATACAATCTTAGGGCACATAAGGATGATAGTTGGGTAAGAAGGGGAGTTGATTTCAAAGAGGAACACCTTACGGCGTAATAATTCAAATTCAAATAGAAAGTTCAATGAGCTTAAAACATTAGGTGAATGGGTGTACTCTGGAAGGGCTCCTTACATCATGGTTATTGTTCAAAACCCTATGGTTGTCACCTCTATGACCTTGCTTTAAATAAAACATAAATATATATTACAACATAATATATCAAAAAAATAGAAAAAAAATGGTGTTATGTTTTAAATAAAATATAAATATATATTAGTGCAATTGTATTAGTAAATGTGGTTGATACATGTCGATCGATCTCATTTTTATATACCGACATATAAAAGGTGGAAAATGCAGACATATATAGACCACATTTGTTAATGTGGTTTTACTTGTAGACAATGATTGACTAAGGCTAAATCTATTCAACTTATGGTTGAGGAGGGTTTATTATGGTCAACATATAGTTGCCTATGGATTACCATGTTACTATACTTGATCATGATTAACAATTGTCAACCACAGTTGACCATAGTTGTCCATGGCTAACTATGGTTGGGCATGATGACCATTGTTTGACTATGTTGACCATGGTTGAACATGGTTTAACAAATTTAACTATATTTTTCTATGATAGATTATGGTTGCCCACACTGATAATAGATGGTTATGGTTGATGATGTTTGACCATTCTAACCATGGTTGACCATGGTTAGCCATGAGTCAGTAGAGGGTGGGTTATTCAAGGTTAGTTATGGTTGTCCAAAGATGACCATGGTTGACTATGGCTAACTAAGGTTGTATATAGTTTAACATAGGTGACAATGAGTGAAAATGTATGATAATGTTTGACCATGTCTAACCATGTTGACCATAGTTGAGTTTGTTTGACCATGTTCAACCATACTTGAGCTTGGTCAAGCATGGTTGACTTGACTATAGTCAACATATTGTTGACTATGGGTGTACATAGTTAATCAAGGTTGTTAGTGTTTACATATAGATGACTATGGTTGACCATGGTTGACGATGATGCCCATGTTAACTATGGTTGACTATGTTCAACCATGTTGCCCATGGTTGACCATTATTAACCATGTTGACCATGTAGACCATTATTGAAAATGATTTGACCATGGTTCCCCAAGTTATCTATAGTGTACCATGGTTTACTATTGCTAACTAAGAATGACATTAGTTGATCATGTTTGCCCAAGTTACCTATAATGTACCAAGGTTAACCACAATTGGCCATGGTTGTCCACATTTAATCATGGTTGATGTGTTGAAAATGCAACAAGATGATGGAGCTTAGTGAAAAGAAGTAGCCTTCACTAAGTGGGCCCGCAGGCTATTTTTGGCGCAAAGTCTATTTTAGACATATGGATCATGGTCTATGAGTTGTAGGATGCTATTTATGGATGATTGGTCATGTTGGTAAAAATAGATGGACCTCTATTTTTAGACATATGGGCGGAGTCTATTTTTAGACTGCCAGTTAAAAAATAGAACAGTCGAATATTATTAGCTCTTAATAATATTTGGACTATAAACATTATCTTATCCTCTTGCAGCACTTCAGTTCGAGCTACGGATGTGGCACATGCAACTTCCAGAAGGAAATACGCTTTTCCTATGGGTTAGTTGACCTATTGCATGATGGACTTCAGTTAGAACTCAAGTGATTGAGTTTGGTGGAGTTGATTGAGGAGTTGATGGAGTTGTGTTCAGTTTGACTTAGTTGAACTAGTTGTATTTAGTCTAACTGACAAATACACTAGTGATGAGTGGTGTGAATTAATTATTAATTAATTCACTAATTATTAACTCATAAATCAACTAAAGAATACATCGGTTAACTCAGTGCATGGACAGTTCAGTGGAGACAAGTGTTAGAGGTGGGTGAAAGAGTGAGACTACTATCAGTTGTGACTATAGTTGTGCATGAGATTTGCACAATCATTGATTAAGATTGCCAATGAGGATTGCGCAGTACAAGCCAAGGGGATTCGAACTTGGATCTCATCTATTCTCAACTTGGATTGCGCAGTAGAGGCAGACAAACAGTGGAGGAGATTTGAACC
>APFE030053181.1:7916-22825 GCA_000404065.3 Pinus taeda | reverse complement strand
GTGATAAAGTAACGGTCACCATTTCTTGTAGCCTTTGGAAAAGGACCACAGATATCCGTATGAATCAATTCTAAGACATCATTACACCCTTTTGCATCATACTTATGTTTATTAGTTTGTTTTCCCTTTATACAATTTACACAATCACTTAAGTTTGTAAAATCTAAAGGTTGGAGAATATCATTAGACACAAGACGTTCTATCCTTTTCATAGAGATATGTCTTAATCGCTTGTGCCATAATGTTGCAGATTTCTCGCAAGTTAATTTACGTTTTCTATTATCTATATGCAGTGCCTCTGAATGTGAAGTGTCTATATCTAGAAAATAAAGATTATCATAAGAAAACAGGATACCAGAAGCAAGAAGCTTAGAATCTCGACACAAACTGAAATTTCCATTACCAAATGAACATACATAACCATTTTTGTCCAAATAAGATATAGAAATTAGGTTCCTTCTGAAAGATGGAACCACTAAAGCATCAAAACTTAAATAAAATCATGTCTTACATAATAATCTAAATTTTCCTATGCTTTCCACTTCTACTTTATTGCCATTCCTACGTAAACATAGCGCTCTGCCTCACTTGGCTTGCGATGGCTTAGGCAACCCTGTATCGACATACTGATGTTAGTCGTTGCACCTGAATCTATCCACTAGGTATATCTAGATACAAAACTTAAATTAACTTCAAAACAAACAAAAGCAAGAGGTTTGAAATTGTTCCCCATGAGGGGCTTAATCTGACTTAGACTTGACATTATGTTTAGATCTGAAAAATTCAAGAACAAGGAAATAATTTAGATACGTTGCGTCACGATTTGATTCTTAATCATAATTCTAAAATCTATCTAAAGGCATGTGTAAAACTATTTGCTCCATTAAAACTTTAGCCAAAACACCATTCAATAATGAAACACCTTTGGGTGCAATCATTACCTTCAGGCACTTTGGTGTAGTGAATAAAGTACAAACATGCAACCCTTTTGTCAATCTACCTTTGGGTATATCCATGAACTAACGACCATCGCTACTCCATGTGTGTTGCAACTAATTTTCATACACTACCCTTATGCACCAAACAACTTAGCAGGCGCCAACCCTCCTTTGGGAAAGTTAACACCCACGTCCATTGTCAGCACGTCATTTTAACTTGTCATGAGTCATCTTTACAATTGTCTTACAGAGAGCGGTTCGTTTGCGAACATCAATGCTTGACTCATGCAAAAACAACACATGTATACTTAAAAAAAAAAAAAACGCCTTTAGTTAGATTCCAAAATTAGTAAAACTTTAGCAATTTCTACAATCATTACCTTTTAGAAATGCTTCAATAATTTATTTAGAGAATACTAAATAATTTTATGGTTGCCTTGATTAGCATCATTGTGATAAAAAAAAAATTATATTTCATTTGAAAATTTTCACAATGCTATAAGAAAAATTAAAATTTAATTCACTTTTAATTTGATTAAGAAATTTTGATGCAGAAACAAAGTTTGTTCCCTCCTATAAAGAACTCTTTCAATTTCAATAATCCTGATGAGATTCTAGGCCAACACTCTTCAGTCGACGGTTTGTTGAGATGAGTTTTTTTTTTTTTTTTTTTTTTTTTTTTTTTTAAGAAAAAATGAAAAAATATATTCAACTTCGTCTGATAATACAAATTCACAATATATCAGTGATCTGGAATCTGGATCTAAGCTAGCATATATCTTATATCAAACTGTGATCCCTCTGTAAATTGTGAGACTAATGATTGACTGATCATTTAAAATCCTAACTTTCACAGAACGGAGATAGATATATAAATCAAATAAAGAAATATTCACCCATTAAACCATCTAGCTCTGTAGAGCCTTAACATCCTTTTCTGCAATTACAATATAGCATTCTGATTTAACAGAGCTATAAAGGGCATTGTCTGAACAGTTTGATAAAATGCCTCTTTTCTTATCAAAATGATTCAAACATATGAAAAAAAAAAAAAAACAAAAAAACAAAAAACAAAAAACCCAAAATAACTTTAGACTAACCATAAATCACAACTCAAAAGGAATCATGAGAAAAGATGTGATTTTCACCAAAACCAAGTACATGAAAAGAAGAGTTTTACTGTCAACGCAAGCAACTTTCAAAATTATAGAGCATAAAATTCAGAATGATAGAAATGAGAATATATTATTCTAATTATATAACATCTCTCTCAGTTTTTGAATATGGTTAAAAACAACCAATTCAATTTAATATCTAAGTAATAGAAAGTTGACTTTACTCCCCACCTATTACATA
The DNA here is from genome assembly GCA_000404065.3 of Pinus taeda. Taxonomy (NCBI): domain Eukaryota; kingdom Viridiplantae; phylum Streptophyta; class Pinopsida; order Pinales; family Pinaceae; genus Pinus; species Pinus taeda. The sequence goes on along the minus strand of APFE030053181.1, from coordinate 20,531 downwards.
TCTAAATCTGTAACCAAATAGGAATGATTTTGAAATTTTGAAAACAATCATAATATAGATGCCCTTTACAAACATGAGAGGAACATTACCCACATTGAAGAGTAAAACAAGCCAGCGTTAACACAATGTTTGCCGACATTAAATGCATTGAATATCCACAATAAAATTATTCAATATTCACCCACTTTGCATGCATTGATATTCCTATGTTCAATATTCAATAAAACTGTTCAATTTCACCCAGTTTCATGCATTGATATTCCCATGGTCTGCATTGAATATCTGTCCAGATATGAAGTGTGACTCCATAAAGGGTGAAATAATGTGGAGGATAAAGCATGAACAATTGGTTCCTTTTTCTATTGGTCAAAAGTGGAATTAACTGATGTTGAAATTAATTATCAAATTCGTTCATGGAAATTCATCAGGTTATGATATGCAACCATATCATAAGTTATAACACACACAAGGTTAGGAGCCATGGCGATCCAAGCTCATAGAAATCTCTATTCTAGAGTGGGTTATTCAGTGTTACCACTTCATAGCTAGCTCCACGCAGATTAATGAAAACAGCCATTTAAACATATAAGAAAAGGTATAGAGATTAAACGAAAACACACACTTGAAAAAAAAAATAAGCAAATGCTACCAAAGTCGTTCAGATGGGCTTAGGTTATGGACTAGCCAGTATTCAAATTCCCACACGGATCTGAAACTGCAGCAACTGATTTTATTGTTAATGGCCTGATTCATTTACATAACGATAACCAACGAGAGTCATTCAATAACGATAACCAACAACACTGCTCTGTTTATAAAATAAAAAAAAATTACATGCATCTTAAAAAAAAAAATACATTATCAGTCAATGAGACAGACGCAAACTTAAAAAAAATGAGACAGATAGCCAGAGATCATTAAAACCGAAATAAAACTGCAATTCTTACATAACCTAGCTCTGATACCAATTGTTAGATTTAATTTATGGGTTTTCCTAATTGCTTCAAACCCTAACCAAGATCTACTCCTTTGTAAGAAAAAAATGCACAGCAAAACTTACTTGAGTTGAGTTGAGTTGTTGGCTCTTGAATCCTTCCAAGAGCTTGCAATCCTTTTCTCTGGTATCCTTGATAGAGTATCAAGTCTTCAATGGAGCAGACTATTTTTCTGAGTTGATTGCAAGCCTTGGAGACTCAGCCCTTTTATAGCAGTCCCAATCCTATGGCAGCCGAAATTTGGCTGTCAATTTGACAGCTAAATTTCAGCCCCAATCCTAGGGCAGCCGAAATTTGGCTGTCAATTGACAGCTAAATTTCAGCCCCAATCCTAGGGTAGCCGATTTTGGCTGTCAATAAATTTATTACTGCTATTATTTCAATCAATTATAATCGGTCCATTAACAATTATAATTGATTAACATTATTCTATATGTATTTGTATCCAAATCCTTATTTAAATATTTTTAATGCCATAACTTAATTAATCACATTATTTGGCATATTTAATCATTACATAAATGTAATCTTGCTGATAGTATTTGATACCATAATCATAATGCACGCATGTCCAACATAATTATTGTAATTAGACATCTCTAAATCCAACACGTAAAAGACTTCCCTGGAAAATCCAAGCCATGTGAGTGGACACCCTCCACAGGTAAAATACAGGAATTGGATAATGGCAGGTATCCACCACCCAATGTCTAGTGAGGCAACTGCGCCATTGAGGCCCATATTCCACTTCAAGACAGAGCCACCTCAAGACAGAGCCAACTTAATAGAACGGAGACAATTGTTCCAACTGCAGCTGACCATGCTATGATACTGTTCTTTCTGTGTGAAATTAAATATCTCCGAATGGCATAGTAGAATGGAAATGAAAAGTGAAGCGGAATGCACCACAATGCTACTCTCCCAGATAGTTAAGTGACATCCTCAGGCTGTCCCAGGAGGCTGAGAATAGAGGTTGTAAAGAGAAGCAGGGGAAGAAGAAGCACTGTGAATCCCAGGAGTATAATCCAAGAGCGTTGGAGATATATTCCGAGTATATGGTGTTTATTTGCTCCAAAAAGCTTGCCCACAAAGAGTTGCAAGCGCACTCCCATTCCTAGTTGTTCAAAAAATATTAACGTATAAAACATACATTTATATACATGATTCTAAATACCAGGTAGAATATACAACAACACAGGTAAAGCTGAGTGAGGTGGGCATAACCGTGCATGCAGGTTGGGTAAGTCATCAACTTTTTCATCATATATGTTGGGTAAGAGGAGTGGCTATTATTCTTGCTCCCAAGCTTATAATTTTATCTAGATTGATATGTTTTTTTTGAAATAATTTTTAGAATTAGAATTAGAATTAGAATTAAATAAAAACTTAAAAGGTCATACTGACCATGATGCTAGAGTCGAAGTCTACAATGAGACCCACCACCAAAGAAAACGCTGCTAATTCCAAATCACCAATGTGCCCAACGAATACTAGGCCTCACGTTATCCACGGTCCTCTGACTTCCAACAACCAGAGAATCAATTTCTTCATTCAGAACTAGGGCTCCTCCGTACCGTCTGTCCCAACCGTGAGAAAGCAACTGGGGCCATGTACTGCCAGACACCTTACATTCGATAAAGAATCGTCACCATCAAATTCCTGTGTATACAGCCATACCTTATTTGGAGACACACGTACGTGCCCGTCTGTTAGCCACGCAACATAACATCTCAACGTCAATGGCCGAATTTTTAATTAGCGAAAGGAATGGAACGGTATCGATTCTTCGATAAAGTTCAATGTGTTTATCATTTTATTTCATAACGTTTTGATGCAAAATATTTTTTTATGAAGCAAACTTACTACGAGACAAAGCTTCTCATCGAGAGGCGATAAATTTTCAAATTATTTTTGTTGACCGTGAGAATCATATTTATTAATGCGGTTGATATTTTTATATAAATTACATATACAATTATTGTCCGACAAAGTTTGTCACAAATTTTCAAATCATTTTTGTTAGTTGGTATAATCATATTTATTAATGTGGTTGATAGATTTATATACAATTACATATACAATTACTACCAAAAAAAGTTTGCAATAAAATTTCAAATTATTTTTGTTAACCAGCAGAATCATATTTATTAATGTGGTTGATAGACATATATAAATTACATATACAATTACTACCAGACAAAGCTTGCCACAAACTTTCAAATTATTTTTGTTAACTGGCACAATCATATATATTAATGTGGTTGATAGGTTTATATAAATTACATATACAATTACTACGAGACAAAGCTTGTGACAAATTTTCAAATTATTTTTGTTAACCTGCACAATCATATTTATTAATGTGGTTGATAGGCTTATATAAATTACATATACAATTACTGCCAGACAAAACTTCCTCATCAAGGGGCGACAAACTTTCAAATTATTTTTCTTAACTGACACAATCATATTTATTAATGTGGTTGATAGGCTTATATAAATTACAATACAATTACAATAGTAAATGTGGTTGATATAAGTAGATAAGTATATATCAATTACATTAATAATTATTAGGTGTGTAGTGTGAAAGTGGCTATAATATTTTGGCTCTTTGTGACTATTAATAATTATATAAATAATAACAACCACAATATATATATATATATATATATTAAAGAATCATTTTTTCTAATAACAAAACTGGATTTTCGTTGGAACCAGTATATTCATAAGCAACATCATGTTCATCTCCCTGTAAAATTTCTCTGGCCATAGGCAGAAGATATTCTGAGATTTCTTGCCTATTTCTTCTACTGCATTATTCTTTTATAGTCTCCAAAAGGTCTCATTAAACATTACATACTTACATTGCATTAAAAAACAAAATGAGATAACTAACTACTTTACATCTTCTAAAACGGGTTGTCATGCTTCGTCCATCTCTGCTACCTTAGGTTCTGCTAGCATTCCTACCTCCACTATCTCCGTGAGGTTTCCAAGTCTATCGTCCAAGTGAATGTCTAGGTGTATCGTATTCTCTTGAGAAGGGGTGCCTTGAGCGCCACTGTCGTTCGCATTATCACCATCCTCCCCAAGCCCAAATGCCTCCTTCAAGATGGAGACAATCATTGTTTCCACCTTTTGTTTGGTGTTTTCTACTCTTCGATCCAACGTCTCAATTTTGGTCATAATTACATTCGAGGTGACCTGCACAACTTCCATATCTTTCCTCATACTTTCTAATTGGCGCATTACAATAGAGAAATGGGATCTGTCTTTAGAAATGATTTTCCCTCCTATGTGTGGCATCATTTTCTTTATTTCACGCTTGAACACCCCAGAAGAGTTCTCAAATGAGCCTTCTAAACCATTTCCTAACGAGGAAGCCATTTCTTTGTTTATCAACCATGTGTATCAAAGTTGAAATAAAAAGATATCAATATGCATGAAATATATCAACCATGTGTGTAGCAAAGTTGCACATACATTCCATAAAACTTAGAAAGAGATAAAACAATTATATTCCAATACTTGTGATCTCTCTCACCCACACCTCATAAATGGAGAGAGTAAATCCTTATATAGGTTTTAACTTTATTTCCTTTTATGATAAACAAGTATTTTTTTTCCTAAATCCATTATTCCTCCAAGGAATTACAATAATATAACCCTATCGACAACTTTCTTACTAAAAGTAGTAATGAGTTGTTGAGATCCACAATTTCCTCCAAGATGTTACACTAAAATACCCTAAAAAACAATACAACAATGCCCTAACTAACTCTAATAGACAAGTAAAATAATAGTTAAATAATGGAGTTTTTTTAGCAACCACCTCCAAGAATAGAGCTAGATAGAATGGTACCTCCTTTAGATGAGGAATTGACCATATAACAACCTCCAAAAATAGTAGATAAGTATGTCTCCCATGTGTGGATCAAGTCTCAAAATAGCAAGATGCCTTTAAACAAGAGGCAAAAATGTAGCACAAATTTTCCCACAACATATTTTATAAGAATCATAACTATGTCAATTTTGGTTGAAAGATAAGTGAAGTTCTCCTCAAAGATAAGTGTCAAAAGCATACCAAGTTCACCTCAAAACCTTATGTCGCTTCATTAAAACAACAAGTAGTATGCATCAAGTCCATGTGACAAGAGGGGAAAGGGGCATGCACCCTACAAATGTGGTTTCCTATTACATCAAACAATATTAGCAAGATAGACATGTCAAGTATCAGTGCACTCTTCTATAACAACCGCATCTCATCGCATAAAAACAATGCCATGACTAATCACCCTATATAAATATTCAAATGTCGTGATGACAAGGTTGCTCATGTCAGACAAATGTGAAAACATCATCCAATAAGGTGATCCATGAAGAAAAGGCATGCAATATATAAAGGGCAATAATAAATGGGCCATCCACCAATATGAAAGCACCAGAGAGCATGCCATCACTATCCATATGAGAACCAAGTGCAACATGAAGAGATAAACATGCACCAAGATAGTCCACCATATAAGCCAATGAGCTAATGTATAGAATCCCACACATCACCATGATAAAGTAAGATGATCCATGCAACATCTCATTTAAGGATAAAATGTGTATATTTTAGGTTCATCATCATCTAAATATGTCATCGCGAAAAACCTTGTCATTTTATGAAAATAAAAAATTTACTTCTCATTCAATATATGGGGTAACACATCCCATGGTTTAATCTCTTCCTCACTACTTCTTGTCATTCATTGTCTCATTCTCTATTCCTATATCAAGATTGCAATAAGTTATAATGACGAACTAGCTAGAACAATACCAATTTACCATTAGTAGCATAGCAATCAAAGTACCAATTTCAATTTGATTTTTTGGTTTCTCAAGAACCTATAAGTTTTATGACCAAAGAAGCAATCGAATAATGCAATGGGGTTCTTTGCCATTCTTGACTACATAATTCATGAAAACTTAGCTGTAATGATATTATTGGAAAAATATGCTTATCACCTTCATTTTGATTAGATGGGAGATGCTTTCATGCATGCATGGTGGTCAGTAGCTTAGGAGGAGGTCATTAAGGAACTAGAAGAAAAAAATGCAAAAGTATCAATTTAAAAGCTAGTAGTTTACACTATTGTATCCCTATCTTTAAATAATCACTAGCAATAATGGAAGATAAACCTTAATAAACTAATAATAATTGTCAATGATGAAGACAAACATGTTCAAATGGTTTATAATCAATCTCTATCTCACCTTTATCATCTCACAACGAGATTTATCCCCCCATCAACTTCATAAATGGACAATGGTTACTCTGCAAGAAACCTACTATGGTAGTGACTGATAAAAACTATATAGAATATTTGAAACTATGATCATGAACTTTGTCATTTCACATGCTATCCATGCATCCACAATTTGAGGAATGCTTGGGACAATGTTTAGCCAAGGGTGGATCTTTTCCAACCAATTCTAAATTTCAAATTCAAGTACAATTTTGTTTCTATCAATGGTTAGAGTTGGTGTATGATCTAATTTATGCTTATATAATATATAATATATTATTATTATATATATATCTTATATATATATATATATATAGTGTTATTCCAAAATTATTAGGTGTTACTAGTTTTGTCGATAAATAATTTTTATTTATTTATTTAAACTAGAAAGAGTGTTTATATTATAAAAATATGTGCCTCGCTCGTGGCTTTAAAAATGCATCAGGAATTACACACTAACTTCTTCAAAAATCCTATCATTTTTCTCTTGTCCAAGAGATGTGTTAAACTTTCCTAAGGAGCATATTGTTGAGCGACAAAAATGCGGTTTATGTAGGTGTATGTCTTACAAAATTTCCCCAACATAACACAACATTTACAAAACATAAAATTATTGATTGATAATAAGGTGCTTGATGACCATGAACCTGTTGGAGCCCTGAGGAGGTTCATTGATGATTATGAACCATTACCCCGAGGGGTTTATCTGGATGCTCTTAACCTCCTTGCATATCATAGATATCTTCTAGTTTCCATGAGCCCTCTAGGGCCTCCCATTTTCCAATGAGTTGATCTTCATTGGGTTAAATTAATTTTTGAGTTATTAGACTCCATTAATGGATAATCGATGGCCTAATTTGACCATCTTAATCAAATATTTCACTTTCTTCGTCCTTTTTTCTGACCCTAATCCCATGCAATTCTAGGAGAGGACCCTCATTACTTACTTGCTATATGATTAGCCCCTTATTGAATAGTTGAGTTGCCTCCTTTTTTGGTATTTCTATATCCCTTTAGTTTTGGATCTAATATTTCCTGTGTTCCCATTTCCTTATCCTTCTCTATTTTTCCATGCCCTGCCTCTTTATTGGTCCATCGATCATCCTTCTGTTGGAGTCTTTCTAATTCGTTTTCCTTCTCTACCTCCAACTTTTCTTCAGTTGAGCTTGGAATGGAAGGCCTCCATTTGGATCTTTCAGGGGAGAGAAATGGTTCGTCTTGTGAGGAATATTCCATTATTTTTATGCGATGATATTGGACTATTTTCTAATGGAAACATGGATTCATCATTTTTCTCAAGTTCACACACAGGTCCCAGATTTTGTACCTATTCTCATACATTGATTCGAGAATTTCCCCTTCTCCTGCCACCAAATTGAGAGCCTCGAAGCTGTTATTTTTCTCTTTTTGGCCTTTAATAGATCCTTCCCCTCCCACCAGAGTGGATTGATTAGGGAAAATTGATCATTTCCCTTTGTTCCCATTATGATTTGCTTGGTTTGGAAAATTGTTCTCTTGTTTAGCGTGGCCTCTTCTCTTCTTTTTTTGTTGCCATTTTTCTCCTTCATTTCCTTGTTTTTTATAAGATCCTCCTGCTTCATTTTGCAACTTCTTGTAAAGTGGCCATATTCATGGCAAACTTTGCATTTAAAAGAAAAATGATAGTAGTCAACCTCCTAAATATGGGTTCAACTATCTAGATTTAGGGTTATTGTTTTTGGGAGCCCCTTATCCAGATCTACCTCCACACATATCCTTACAAAGGAGAAGAGCTCCTCTGGTGGCTCAACTTGATTAATGTATTTCCCAAGTGAATTGTCATATTTCTAAAAGTAGTGTCATACTAGTAGTGTGGGGGCAAAAAATGGATCTTTAACCAAATAGGGATGACAAATGGGACATCACTTTCAAGGTTAAAATTCGGGTTCCATCGACTTAGATATAACCCTTGGCCCCCATGAAGTAAGGCCCACTTCGAAAGATCAAGTCCTAATCATCTTTTTTCTAGAAAAAAATAAAATAAAATAAAATAAATAAATAAATAATAATAAAATAATAATAAATCAAATAATAATAATAAATAATAATAAAATAAAATAAAAATAAAAAATAAAAAAAAAAAAATAAAAATAAAAATAAAAATAAAATAAATTAAATTAAATTAAAATAATTAAAAATTAATAATAATAATAATAAAAAATTAAAATTAAAATTCCACTTTAAATGACAAAACCCTTGATCATGGATTTCCAATTTTTTTCAATCCAAAACCTCACAGAACATAGAACACATTGGGGAGAATGAGATCCTCAGAAATTGGCCTACCAATTCGTTTTTTAAAACTAACTTTAATTACAATAAGTATCAAACATATTTTGATAAAAAAATTAATTAATTTATCTTTGAAATTTGAAATATTCCATTTTCTATTAGCATTTTGTAATTACAATTTTAATACAACTTAATTTTAATCTTTTAAAATCTAATTTTAATATTACATTTCTTTTAGACAGTAATATTAAAGAATAATTTACAATATCAATTTAATAACCATTGTATTAATTAAAATTTCATTAAAATGACAAATTTAAATGGTCAAACTTACTAAAATTGGATGTTTAAAAATGCATTTAAAATAATCCAGAATAATAATTTCGAAAATATTGTACCATCATATTTCTTAAAAAAAAAATTAAAACAATTACACTTTCACCACATAAAATTGTGTAAAATAGCTTGATACTAATTTATTCCTTTGAAAAAGATTTCTGACAATATTGTTGTAGCTTTATGATGGATTTGTATCCCGTAAAAACTAAGAAAATAAAAAAATAATTAATACTTAATATAAACTCGTGAGGTTGGAAGGAGGGATACATTTTTTTAAACAGATTTGGAAAACATGTCATAATTTAGTTGTTAAACTAATAATGGGGAAAACCATCTTTCACTGCTATCCATGAATGCAAGTTGAATCATCACCATTATTCAAGGAAAACCACGCCACCTGGAATAACCCCCTGGTGGTTTGTAAGGGGGCAGGATTTCACTCCTATCAGATGCTTCTAGGTCTTTGGTCGTTAACCCATTTCCTTATGTCCGAGAAAGACTAGCTCTTAGCCAAGCAAAAACAGTTTTAGGACATACTCCAAGGTCCAGAAGAATACATTTATTCTCATGGCTTCAATTTTTTATCTAGAATTTGATTTTTTTTAAAATTGATTTAAACAAATATCAAAAATGATTTATCATTAACCTATAATGGGAGGAAAAAGTTAGCTTCTTTTCCCAATTTGTTTTCCTTGAAATAAATATGAGGACAATGGTTTGAATAGTAGTTGCGAAATCATTCCGATCCAAAATCCCCTATTACTAGTATTGTAAACATAATAAACAATATAACATTAAACATTCAATACCCATGCCATAATAAAATTTACATCCATGAAAATTGATAAAACAATGATCCTCATAGTAAAGTGTACTCACTATTATACTTAAATGAAGGACAGAACCTAATATGAAGCCAACTTGAAGACCAATTAAATAGTAGCATACAATGTTTACATGAGCAATAATATATTGTTTTACTAATCCAACCACCACACTTGAATGGAAATAAAAAATACAAGTTCAGAAATCAATAACAAAAGAACTTCATCTCTAATCTAAGACGATAAATTCATTAAAAACTAAGATTATAAATCTTAAAACATCTCAAAAGAATTCATATGAAAACTAAGAAATGGAAATTTGAAGAGCTTCGACGACATGGAGTTTATCGATGAGAACTGGTTGTACAGTGTTGAGGATGATTGCGCATGCTAACAAGATGGCCAATTTGGCAGCAGCCTCCTACACTGCAGTCATGTTTGTAAAAAAATAACCTAGGTTGCACTGGTTTTGGGGATGGGGGACAAGTCTGCGGAACGGTTAGAGCGCACGTCTAAATTTTCATGGGACGAGGTTGGCTACAACTATATATATATATAAATATTCAGGGGACGGGGATGAGTTCCTCGAACGACTAGAACGCACCTACAAATGTTTAGGGGATCTATATATATATATAAATGACTAGAACGCACCTCTAAATTTTTAGGGGATATATATATATATATATATATATATGGAATTAAATATTAATATTTGCTGTTGTTTCAAGCTAATATTATGCATCACTCTTACACTTGCTAACTAAAATCTCAAAAAGGGGTTGAGTGACATTCTATTATTGGCCACTAGACATGAGTTTTAACTTTAGGAAACTTAAGTGTAACTACATTAAATTTGTAATAAGGTCCATGAACAATCTATCAAGGAGAATTTTCTTTATATTAGTTTTTTCCTCATATTTCTTGTTAACAATGACTATGTTAAACACAAAAGGCATTTCCTTTTCAATAGATTTTGCAAACTTTTATAGCTGTGTTGAAAACCACTATAGAATAATTTGGTTTTCTAATGATATTAAATTCATATTTCAGATTAAGAAAGGATTGAATAAGAATTTATTTAAACATTTAGTACTCAATCCAATTCACAATTATCTGATTGTTTTCACAATGCTTGGGGTTGGGATGATGGAAGCATTGAACTTGAATGAGTCCTCGAAACCCACATACGATATGTAAAAGATGAGATGATCCTAAGAAAGAACAAGAAAAATAACCACAAGGATCATACTTTTAAAACGTTGTATTTTATGTTTTCTTAAAATGGAGGGTGCCTTTTGTAATTTTACCATTGAAAATCTAATATCTAAAATTCTAGAAATCCAAAATGAAACCCATGATACAAAACCCATGTTTTGAGCTGCAACTTGTACAAAAAATTTAGACTCAATGCATTCCAAAAAAATTGAATGAGAAAAATGATCATATTGTTCAATCATCAACGTCCATGATTGTCAAAATTGAAGCCCTGTGCTTTGATTATCCCTAAAACCTTCCCAAAACATCCCTGAAATCTACCCAGAAAACCCTTGAAATTTGCCAAAAACATCCCTAAAATCTATTCGGAACATCCCTGAAATCTATCTGGAACATCTTAGGGACAGCTAGCAAGTCCCCAACAGTTTGGGGACGTTTTTTGAGGGTCCAAAAGTCCCTGGAACGCGGGGACGTAGTGTATGTGAGTATTTTTGGGGGCGGCGGGTCCCCTTGCGACATAGCAAATAACCCAAATCACTACGTGATCCAAGTGGATGTTGGTGGCCATCCACCTATCCCACTTGGACCCCCACAACTATCTCTCATAAGTGATCCAACAAGCCAAGTAAGAACCTCCTTTGATGAAAGCAACCATCATCCCTTTGTCTTCCAAAGCGAATATTGATACCAAATTCTTCTTTAACCCAGACACGTACATTACATCATGTAGTACAATAAATTCCCTAGAATTCAAATGAAATTTGACAGATCCAAAAACTTTAATGGGATGAGTGGAGTTGTCTCCAAGAATTATTTTCAAATTTGACTCCATCTCTACCAAATTAGAGAGAACTTCCTTGAAACTAGAAAAGTGGTGAGTGGCCCCACTATCAACCAATCAACTATCCCACGAATCTGAAGGAGATGAACTAGTAAGAGCAGAAATAAAAATATATTCATATTGATTCGTAACATTACTTTCATACCTAGATAATTTTGACTTCTTTTTTGGACGACGATCTTCTTGATGGTCACTTGGAGCATCTTTTCTTCTTCTATCATTTCTTCCATTGCAGTCGTTCCTTCGGTCATCTCTCCTTCTTTGAGCATTGAACCTATTATTGTTGCTTCTAGTATTAAAACATGGTTTATTGTTCTTCTCGAGGAAATCTCAAGCATAATTCCCTTTCTTATGACAATTGTAGTATTCAACATTCACATATTCCTTTCTTCCACTATAATTTCAAGGAGGAGGCTTTCTTCAATTTGATGGACCTCCTTTCCCTTTATTCTTCTTCTTGTCAAGAGCAATGTATGCAACGGGTTATTCTTCTTCGTGTTTTTGAATCCTTCCTTTTGTAACAATGTAAACTTTGAAACAGGAACTATAAACTCAAAACGGGAACTCTAGCCAAAAAACCTCGAAAAAACATCAAAAACAGTGCTAAAAACGAAAAGTGTTGATACTGGAATAACACCTTTTTTTCTCTTGGGTAAATTTTCAACATGTTTTAAAAATGGCGGTGAAAACCAATTTTCTGTGCAAAAAATGTCCAAAAAACACCCTCAAAACGAAAAGTGTTAATGCTGGGAAAACACTTCTTTTATTCAAAAGTAAAATTTCAACATTTTGAAATAATGGCGTAAAATATTTTATCATGACCTCGAAAA
>APFE030053177.1:0-18529 GCA_000404065.3 Pinus taeda | reverse complement strand
CCCTCTTTATGAAATATATCTTAGGCACTATTCACATACGTCTAAGGAATTTCTATGGAATCTCTATGCACTATTGCAACCTCTTCACTAGATGACCTTCAACCCTTCAAAACCACATATAAAGAATTAGTTTGGCGTTCCTAAAGCACATATATAAGTTAATTTTTTGGTCTTCCGTGAGGAGAATAAAGCCGTAACCAGTGACAAATTTCATGGAGTACTTAAGCACATTATAAGCATCATCAAGATTGATTTTGATAGGGCATTAAAATCAAGTTTCTCTACATCAATGCTTAAGGCTTATACTTATTAATTCAAGAAAATTTGTATGGGTTAATTGGAGGATTGTTTGGCTCAGTAAAACTTGTAATGTTCACTCAAATGATCAAGCCCTAATCTGTGCTGATCCAAAGATTTTGTGACTATTGTAAAAGAAAATTATAAGTCTATTTCATACCTAACACCATGCTAACAATAGATAGAATTGCACATTTTTAGTGATGATTTTTTTGTCCACTGATCTTTTGAAGCTTGGATGATGGAGTTGGTGCATAGGATTTCTCCACACATATTGAGAGTACACTAGCGTGGATTGTGGCATAGAATTGGTGTGTGGACCTTTGCATGAAATTGTTATAGAATGCTAGATTCTAATCCTAGTGAAAGAGATTGATGAATGGTAGATAGAGTGAACATGTTTATCATTTCCTACCCGTAGCTCATCATTGCCAAAATTGCTGGTTTGGAGCTTCAATTAAAAGTGGTGAGAAAAATCATTGCAATATTTTATAGGAGGTCAATTTTTGAGGTGGATCTGAGGTTGATTCGAATTGTGTTAAGATCTGACTGAGGCTGCATCTAAGATCTTCGTTATTCTACAACATTGTTTGAGGCTACTCCTAATTTCATATCTCTCTATAACTATCTAAGGTTTATGTAGAAAGAAAATGGAAGATATATAACAAATTAAACAGTCTATTGTCATGGTTACTTTAAGGAGAAATCCTGAATAAAACTAGAACCATAAGTAGTATTACCTTGACAAAATAAAGGGGCAGGACTTACCTTGGGAATTCTCCAAGATGGAATCTAAACCACATTGTCGTGAGACTGATCTATTATGATCAATTTGATAAGAAGTAACAATTGGGGCATATAATGCATACATTGGAACCTATAATTAATGCTATGGTTCTTATATATGCAAAGGAAATACTTGACAGATGTTGTCATGAGCCCTATTGCAGGCCTTGATATGTGGAATGGTGCTGCTACAGTATAATTGAGAAAGTACTATAGATCTTATGTTTATGGATTACCATTTCCCATGTAGGGTCTGATACATATACTAAGTAAGAGAAAGTATCATTGAATGTTGAGGATGTGAAGATCCTTGTTGATATGTATGTATGTTTTTTAACAAACCTTCATGGTTAAAGAGTGAACTATCTTAGAGGGAATTCAAGCTTCTCCTTAAGGTCAAATTAGTATTTGAGCTGAAGTGACCTTATGAACAATGATTAGACTTAGAGATACCCAATGTTAGATTCGGTCCTTACAGCCCTCCATCAAAGATCAGTTCACTTTTTGCATATCATTCTTAGGTGTATCGCTCGTTCCACTTCATTGCATTTCGCTAGGGGCATGCCATTGACTGACGAGGGGGTCTGGTTGTCTTGTGTTTCCTCATGCTTGTACCTGTAGGGTTAATTAAAATTCCTCAAAAATCACTGAAGTTCATGGTCATTGCATTCATGGTCATAAATGATTAGTTTCGTTAAAAAGAGTCTTTAGTCCTAGAGTCTAGGGTTTTCAGTCCTTTGCATACATGTAATACAGGCCCGCAGGCCATGAGGTTGGTTTCAAAAGAATTCTATTTCACATTTTTATTATCAAAAACATTTGAAGACATTTCTGGTCCAAAACTCTGTTTTGGAACTAGAAATTGTCAAACTTCATTTTCTTGTAATAATTGTATTTATTTCACCATAAGAAGTTTCAGAGCAAGCCTCTGATCTTAAAGTCAAATGCCAAAACCCTGCAAAAAAACAACAAAGTATCATCAGTCCAAGATTCAGAAAAAGCAAGGAAAAGCCAAAGATCAGCATTATATTAAGTGATCGAATGACAAAGTGCCAACATTATAAAAGTGGGTCATGGAGTAAATTGAAAATCAAATCTGATTTTATGAGATATTTTTCTTCACATATAAACCATGGTAAACAATTCATTTGCACGAATCCTCAAGGCAGAAATCGAGCTGGTGAAGTTGAAGGCCGAAATCGTGTTTTGCAAAGTTGTGGACTGGCACTGGAGGTGCGCGCTACGCACAGAGGAGGCGCGCTACCCATATAGGGCGCGCTATGCATATAACATCACCAGCCAGTGTTAAATACCACGGGCGCTACGCACTTGCAGCGCGCTACGCATTGGGTAGGCGCGCTACCCATACAGTCTCAGAGCTAAAATTTTTTGCCCTTGCGTCTAGTTTCACACCAAATCGGCCTAATCAGCTTGCAAGTAGGTTTTTAATGGTTGCTCAGTGATTTTTGAACAGGATTGTGGTGTTTTTTTTGAAGTGGGGAAATTAGTGTGTTTGATGTGGACAAAAGTGAACCCTATGTTCATAGTAGATTCATTTCTTAGGGTTTTGAATACATATTGATGGTCTTGTGAAGGATTTCCCAGCTTGTATTGTTGATATATATACCTATGCATCTACTGTCAAAGTGTCACTGCCCTCACGCTCTCATTTTGTCATTTTACCACTGCTATCACTGCCATTATATTACCACTGTTATTGCTATTTGTTTCACTATGGTCATTGTCACATTGTTTCCCATTTCCCATCGACAAACACAGTCTTATACTCATTTTCCCCTTTGACAAATTTTAGCCAACATTACAAAGGCTGCAAACTACACTGTACTTGTTACTCATTTGTCAAATTCCCTTGTGATCAAAGCAGTGACTTTTTTTATGCCAATCCACTTAACAGAGCTATTACCACTGTGGCTTATTTTCTTATGATGCTTTGGTACATATGCAACATATCTGGGTTTTGAGCATACATTGAAACTTTTGACTTCACTTCACCTGTATCAACATACATATTGCAGACATCTTGTTTTCAAAGCCATGTCAGAGACGGATTCAGTTTATGAGCAGGAGTATGACAGTGATTCCACAGCTGAGGGTAATGTGCCATGGAGGTCTCACAAAAGTGGCAAAGGTGGTAAGCATCTCAGGGAGGAGCCTACTTCTTTGGCTCAATTGCAGGCTTGCCCACTTGCAATGGATTGTTTTCAGCATCACTCATGTTTCCAATACTGTGAGATGATCTCACAAACCCAGCATCATTGTGAACTAGCTCGTCTATTTGTTCTACATTTACATGATGGCCGTGTAAACCTCGCTGGAGTAAATTTCATTCTGTCACCAGAGACTATTGCTCAGGCCACCGGGATACCAAATATAGGAGAGGAATGGAACAAACGTCAGCAGTTAGAGAAATTCCACTATGAGCCATACATCAAACCTGGGTATATGAGACACCTGAGCCAGGTTTTTCCTTTCAGATTCCTGAGGGATGAGTTTGCACCATTGATGAAACTCATCATTCGGTATTTCAGTTACGAGGGCAGATTCTCGCGTCTCTATGCGTACCATGTCCGTTTGTTGATGCATTTCACGAGGGTACGTATGATGAAAATTCCGTACATCATGTATCACAACATAGAGAGGATAATGATTTTTGTATAGAAGAAGATCCCAGCACAACAGCATAGAAGTATATATCATTACATGCTGATCAAGATCGTAGTGGTACATCAATTGACACAGCAGGGCATTACTTGGGAGGATTTCATCTCCCGTGACTTCTTCACAACGCCACAGCCGCTTCCCGAGGTGGTTCATGATGAGGGAGAGCCTTCACACCAGCCTGACATTCCTGAGATCGAGCATATAAGTGCTCCATTGTATGTGACATACCAGCGAGGCCATAGGGCCTTATTTGTAGCTACACGACAAGTACTATCTCCACCCGGGGTGGAAGGGGTCTCGTTGACTCCATCAGCAGAGCGAGTATTATCTCCACATGATGTGGAAGTGGTCTCGCCTTCTTCTTCAGCACAGGTACAGATCCAGGACAGAGGCAAGAGGCCTATGCATGATGAGGGCCCTTTAGGAGGTCGGGACACTGATTTCACGATGATTGATGTTGATGCGAGCTCTCCCAGCTCGAAGCTAAAGGAGATCATCCAGGAGCAAAAGGCTGAGAATGACACGCTGAAAGAGAAATTGCAGATGGCTCAGTGGGTGATAAACTACCTGGAGTAGCGTAACAAACAGCTAGAGGATGAGCATACACTTTATGAGCTGCGGCGAATCCGTGAGGATCGACAATTGGCCTGAAAGAGACCTGGTGATATGACACCGGCTGATCGAGAGTCTTGCCTCACGCATGTTAACATTCATCTGGAGAAATTGTTGGCAAAGGCCAATAGAGACAAGGACATGCTTCGTCACATGACAGGTCATTATTGGGCTCGCATGCATGTCTGCAAGGAAAAAATGAAGATTCTGAAGAGGAGGTTGAGCAGAGCACTAAAACGGCGGAAAAGGCCTGATCCACACCAGATTTTGGCCGAGGCTTCATTGGCTGGACATGATACATGATGGAGGGTCTTCGCTCCAAATTTGAGCAAATTCGGAGAAATTTTTGTCATTTTGAAATATTTTGGCCTAAAAATAGATTTTTCAGCTATTCGAGTAGTGCGTCGACGCGCTCGCTTTTGATTGGGACACTTGCTGAAGGAAAACTTTATATTTTTGGGTTTTTCATGGTAAGTTATGCATGCTCAAGTATTTCTGAAGCATTTCATCAAGTTATGGATGATCAAAAGGCCCAAAAACACCGTGAAAACCACCTTGCTGCCACCTTTTGCACCAGCAGGAAGTACTTATGAGAGAATGAAGTTTTGGAGGGGAAAATGAGCTCCAAATTTGGAAATTCCACTTTGGTTGGATAGCCAACATCCAGGGCTTTCCAACGAGCTATCATGAGTGCAATGTGGATGCCAGGAAGTGCCCCAAAATCAGGCTGAAAGATGCGCTACACACATGGCTCAGGCGCGCTACGCATATGGATTTTTGGTCAATTTTTCACCTTCTAGCTCAGAAATTCGGCCAGTTGAACCAGTTTTGCTTGTGGATGAAAATTTTGAGTTATCATGATGTAAATTGATGGTTGGCATGTAACTTTGACTCACTTTTACCTATTCTAGATGATTCACTCCTAAAAAAGTAAAAATCAGATGTAAGAATTAGTTTCCTCCCTTTTAGAGGTAAGTTGTTTAGATGCCTATATTCTAGCTCCTTGTTTAAAATTAGTTGGAACTATTCCTAGAAGGAGGAATTCGACCCCTAGAGGTGTGGGAAGGGGTTAGGAGGTCTATATGATGTAATTTTTGAGACATTCTACAGGTGGGACTCTTGGGAAAGATTCTGGCACACTATTGTACATATTTTTCATATTTTGGCTAAGGAAAGATCAGAGGTTTTGCAGCACCTGTTGGGATTCTTGTGGCTTTTCAGTTCTTGATGGTGTTTTCTCTCAGTTTATTGTAATTTCTTTCATGTTTAATGTATGCCATTCCCTTCTTATGCTTCTGAAACTAAATGAATGAGTAAATGAGGTTGAATCCATTGATTTCAGTGCTCTGCCTTGGAATTTGTTTAGTTTTACATGTTTTTGCCTGTTTGGAGAGGATCCATGTTCTCCCTTGCTCTCTTCAGCTCCTTTTAGTTCTGATCCATCCATACACTTAATCAAAAAGCATTAAGACTACTGCCTACCTTGCCCCAACTCAAATTCTGCAAAGATCTGGCCTTACCTCGGACCCAAAATTGTTTTTTCCCATTTTTTCAACAAAAACCCAAAAAATCAAAATCAAACTTTCCTATCTCTTTACTAGCCTAAAATCAGTTCCCATTCTAGAGTCATCTCGCACTCTATTGCTCATTTTATCGAGATTGACTGGAGAGAGCCCTCTCCTGTCCTTGTAGGGCTAGCTACGAGGCTGAGCGTGGTTTGATGTAGCCTTGAGTTTTACCTTATTTTCAGCCTAAGGTAGATTTGAGCGCTAACATAGTGGCGACCATACTAGGGAAAATCTCAATGATTTTCTTGTTGATGTGTTTGTTTCATGAGTCTTAGACAGAGTCTGAAGTCATGGCAGGTAGCTTTCGAAACACTTTTGCCATGCATAAGCGGAAGTAGATAAACGCTGCTTCAGTCGATCTCTGGTTAGCTTGTGAATGCAGCACTTGATTTGCAAAATCACCCCAGTATACTTGTTCGTTCTAGACCTTTTAATGATTGAGTCTAGAAGTCGATAGGCTGAAGGTAATTGATTGTGTTCCTTGAAATTTTTCCCAAGTAGATCAATACACTGGCTTCAAGAAAGCATACCAGATCAAATCCTGATCCAAATCCGCCTCCAATATATGAAAACCCCAACCTAATCCCAAGAATTTTCCGTCGAGAAACTCCTATTATTCCTTTGGTCAAATCTCACTCATACCCCACTGTTTTTGAATACATTGATGATATTGAGTTTGACGACCAGTTTGAGTTATCATTGTTTGAAACCAAATCCGAAAGTGCCATTGGTTCTACCGTTATTAATCCTGAGTTCATCAAGTATTTAGAAGGTGAGCAAGCAAATAAATCTATCGACAATTATATTCTGAATTTGAAAAATTCCATCATGGCAACCAACATTCCCGAATTCATTGAATCTGCTTCACAAACTCTTGGACTGTCTGAAGTTGCATCTAGTTCACAGATTCCCACTGAACCTTCCTTTATCCCTACCATTCCCGTCCATCCTGAGATTTCTGATCAACAATCAGCAGTAGTTTCTCCTCTATCTCCACCGCATACACCTCCTTCACCTACTGCTCCCATTCCTCCTGTTTCTCCGAGATAGCAGATTATAAATCCGCCAAGAGCCATAGCTGCCAGATTTGCACCTCTTGCTTTGCCGGCCAATTTAGATCCTATGCCTGCTGATTATTAGAGCAAGATTCCTATATTCGATGGCACAACACAGAGTATATTAGCTTAGGAGCATATTGTCCGAATGACAGACTTTTTGGACTTGCATGAAGTTGATGCATAAAATTGTTCAATGAGAT
Organism: Pinus taeda; assembly: GCA_000404065.3. Lineage (NCBI taxonomy): Eukaryota > Viridiplantae > Streptophyta > Pinopsida > Pinales > Pinaceae > Pinus > Pinus taeda. The sequence continues at coordinate 11,326 of APFE030053177.1, read as the reverse complement.
TGTTTGCCCAAACTTTTGGAGGAGAGGTTCGTAAATGGTTCAGAGCTTTACAAGCCAGGAGTATCAACACATTACAGGAACTTCAGAATCAGTTTCTAGATCGGTGGGAGACGAAGAAAGATCCATTGCAAATCACTTCAGAGTATACCAGCATCAAGCGTAATCCTGGTGAGTCTGTTCAGGATTATATTATCAGATTCAATACAATGTATAATGCAATTCCAGATGACTTAAGACCGTCTAAAAAGTCAGCTCTTCTTAAATTCCCGGATGGTTTTGATCCGGAGATGGCTTATTCACTACGAGACAAAGATTTGCCTACCTTAGAAGATATGCAGAAGATTGCTGTTAGTGTTGAGACGAATCTGAATGATAAGAGAGCACGGTTGAAAGCAGAGAAAAGAGTGACTATAAAGGAAGAGACTTCCACATCTACATCAGAACCACCCTGGCTTTGTGAGATGGAAAAAATGTTCAAAAGAATGAACCTTGATAAACCAGAAACGCAGATTCGTAATCCAAATTACCGTGGCCAACAACAACCACAGTTTAGAATTAAGCAGCATGAACAAAGAGCACAAGAGCTGGCAGCCTAGCAACAGATTAAAACTCCTCTTTTGCAAAATTTTGTGAGTCAAGATTCAGATGATGATGATGATGTAGTAGGTGGGAAAAACCACTTCTTTACTCTTGACGACCTGCCCATTTACATCACTGAGGATGAAGAATATGGAGAAAGTTCAGCTACCCAGAAAGATGAAGATTTCATCTTAGCAAATGATGCAGATTTAGAGGAAGAATCAGATGATTACCAAAGAGGATATTTGAATGCTTTGTCCGCTCAACAGAAGCAGTACTCATTGAGAAACCGAGATGTGCCCATAAATCCAATTCAGAAAAGAAAAGAAGCTTCAACACCAAAGACGGATTCACCCATACCACAGAAGAAAGGAAAAGAGACAATTGATCCCGCATCTAGTAAAGTATCATCAGGAGAAAAGGAAAATCAGTCAAGTATAATGAAGGATAAGGCTGAAAAGAAGGAAGTTTCGGTCAAAGAAGTCGAAAGCGTTTCAACATTTAGTTTGGAAAATGAAATTTACAAATTAAAAATATCTATTCCTTTGACAGAGATAATGAAGAACAGCAGCTACCGTGGTCAAGTCTCCAAAATTCTGAATTTTGATCCAATGTTTGACACGGTAAATGTTGAAGATGATCAACCAGAATTGATATCTGGGCCTGCATTAGATGCTGAGTCCCCTGACAGTGATGTTCCTCCCTTTTATATCAGTTTGAGGTTGCATGAATATGTATTGCACAATGCCATGTTCGATTCGGGTGCTTCGCACAATTTGATGCCAAAGGCGATCATGGAAAAGTTGGGACTAGAGATTACAAGGAAATATCATGATTTTTATTCATTTGATTCCAGCCATGTGAGGTGTATCAGACTCATCAAAGATTTGGTTGTAAGCTTAGATCAAATTCCAGCGAAGAATGTCTTGATGGATGTGGTTGTGGCGAACATTCCTCCGCGATTTGGGATGCTCCTTTCAAGATCTTGGGGGGCAAAATTGAAAGGTACACTACAATTAGATTTCTCTTACGCAACAATTCCAGTCGTTGGTCAAATGAGAAAATTATATCGAGAGCAGAAGATGAAATACATGATAACCAGTAAAGAGAAGCCAATCAATTACCCTGTAAATTATGTACATACCGAATTAGATTCGTTTGTGTTGCTTGCTGATAGTTTTAATGATATAGATAGTCAATTAGTTCAGGCGGAAGATATACCAGAAATCACTGAGAATTTTAGAGAATTTCTGCAAAAAGAAAGAAGAGAAAAGCAAGCTACTGTGGAGCAATCAACTAAAGACAATGGGTAGCAAACAGGAAAAACAGAGCTGGTGCAATTTCAACATTTAGAGGACGATGAAGATGGTCTTTGGACCATGGATTTTGATGGTGCAGTGGGTAGTGACGGTGCTGGAATTGGTGTTTGGATTCGTAGTCCATTTTCCGCTCCGGATAAGGTTCCAAGCAATGTGAGAGTGTGTTCCTACAAGCTATCATTTGACTGTTCTAATAATGAAGCAGAATATGAGGCTCTAATTGCTGGCTTTAAGATTCTTAGAAAGTTGAAAGCGAAAAGGGTTGCAGTATATGGTGATTCAGAGTTGGTGATAAAGCAGGTTAAGGGTGAGTTTCAGGCCAAGCATCCTTGCATGAGGGCTTACCGTAATGCAGTCTTAGATATTCTGAAGTTATTTTCTGATCATATCTTGACATGTGTGCCTCGCATACAAAATGGTGTTGTTGATGGACTTGCTAAGGCAGCAAGCAATTTAAAAATTCCAATGAATTCTAGCAACAAGTTCGAGATTCATGTGAAACACCGCCTCACCGTTCCAGACAATCAACGATGTTGGCAAGTCTTTCAGGATGATGAGGAGATTAGTGATTTTCTGCAGAATAAGGGTAAGTTTAAAGACACCTCCATAGATACAGAACATGATGATGGTAGTGATGATATACAAATAAATCAAATGGAAGTACTGCAACTTAAAGATAACATCATTCCTAAGGGATTGATTCCTTTGGAGGAACTCTTTGACCAAGATGATGTAACCCGTAAACCAACATTGAGGTTGACTGAAAAAGGTGTTGAAGGGGTAAATATTGGGACAGCTGAGAATCCCAAGATGGTAAAATTATCAAAGTCATTGTCACCAAAGGTAAAGGCAGAGTATGTGAAATTGTTGTCTTTATTTTCTAATGCTTTTGCGTGGGATTACTCGGATTTAAAAACATATGACACTAATATCATTCAACATACTATCCCCATTAAACCAAATCATAAGCCTTTTCGTCAAAAGTTGAGGAGAATCAATCCAAAGTTGCTACCATCGATTGAAAAAGAGGTAAACAGGTTGTATAAGTCAGGAATCATTGTGCCTATCCGATTTTCAGATTGGATATCAAATTTGGTGCCCGTGATAAAGAAAACAGGTGAGATCTGTTTATGTATCGACTTCAGAAATTTGAATAAGGTATCATTAAAAGACAATTATCCGCTGCCAAAAATGGACCATATATTGCAGCGAGTAGCTGGAGCATCAAGGATGTCACTACTCGACGGCTATTCAGGATACAATCAAATTTTAATGCATGAAGATGATTGTGATAAGACTGCGTTCACCACTCCATGGGGAACGTTTCATTATGCAAAAATGTCGTTTGGTTTGAAGAATGCAAGTGCCACCTTTCAGTGTGCAATGGACATGGCTTTCTCCAATGAGAAAGATGTATTTTTGGTTGTTTACCTTGATGATTTAACTTTGTTTTCAAATTCTGATGAGGAACATTTATATCATTTGAAAGTTGTTTTCCAGAAGTGCAGAAAATATGGCATTTCGCTGAATCCGAAAAAGAGTCTTTTTGCCATGGATGAGGGCAAGATCCTTGGCCACATCATATCGAAAGATGGAATCCATGTTGACCCTGCACGTGTTGAAGCCATCCAGCAGATTGAACAGCCCCGGAACAAGAAAGAAATACAGTCCTTTAACGGTAAAATGAATTTTCTGCGTCGTTTCATTCCAAATCTTGCCGAGCATCTTAGAGAAATCACGAATATGCTGAAAAAGGAGAGTCAGGTAAAGTGGACAGAAGAGGCGGTGAAATCATTCAATTTGGTAAAGTTAGGTCTTTCTTCAGCTCCTATTTTAATCAGCCCAGACTACACGCAGGACTTCATTTGTTTTCGTTTGCTTCTAAGCACACTTTGGCAGCTGTTTTAATGCAGAAAAGGGATGGAGTTGAGAAGCCCATTGCTTTTTTTAGTTGGATTATAAGGGACAGAGCATTGAAATACAATATTATTGAGAAACAAGCACTTGTGCTTGTAAAGGCCTTGAAATATTTCCGTGTGTATATACTGCATTCCCACATTATAACATATGTTCCTAACACAACAGTTAAAGATGTTTTGGTACAGGCAGATCCAGAAGGAAGACGGGGTAAGTGGATCGCTGTGTTGTTAGAATACGATGTGGAGATTAAACCGACCAAGCTGATCAAAGGACAAGGACTCTCCAAGCTCATGGCTGAAAGAAATCTGCATGCTCTAGATATAAATTTGATCGCTGCCATGTCCGATGAAGATGAGGAGAGTACGTCAGTTCAGGTATCTGATATTTTTGTTTCTTCCCCTTGGTATGCTGACATCTTATACGTACTTCATAATTTATCTCCACCTCCCAGGATGCCTAGAAATAAGAGTAGAACATTGAAGTTGAGAGTTGCAAAGTTTTGCATACTGAATTCTGCATTGAATTGGAAAGACCCTGGTGGAATGTTATTGAATTGTTTGGTAGAGGAGGAATCCAAAAGAGTTTTGGAGGACTTTCATAGAGGAGATTGAAGGGGGCCATCTGTTTTGGAAAACCACAGCAAATAAGATTCTAAGGGCAGGTTACTATTGGCCTTCTTTGTTTTCTAATGTATATAAGGCTGTTAAGAATTGTCACGAATGCCAAATTTTCGAAGGGAAGCAGAAACTACAACCTTTTCCTCTCAAACCAATTGAAGTCAATGCACCATTCCAGCAGTGGGGATTGGATTTCATCGGGGAAATCCACCCAACATCTTCCGGACAACATAGATGGATATTGACAGCTACGGACTACTTTACGAAATGGATCGAGGCCATCCCCACTCGACAGGCCACAGATGCGGTAATTATTTCTTTCCTTGAAAATAATATTCTGTCACGTTTTGGGTGTCCTAGTAAGATAATCACAGATAATGCAACGGCCTTCAAGTCTAAGAGGATGGTTGAATTTTGATATAAGTACAATATTAGCTTGGGACATTCGACCGCCTACCATCCGCAAGGAAATGGCTTGGCGGAATCTTCAAATAAGTCCTTGGTAAATATCATTAAGAAATTGCTGGAAATCAATAAAAAGGGCTGGCACAAGAAATTAGTGAATGCATTGTGGGCTGATAGGGTAAGTCAGAAAAAGTCTATTGGCATGTCTCCTTTCGAGTTGGTGTACGAGATAGACACAGTTTTTCCTACTTCGCTTGCTGTCCCGGTAGTCAAATTGCTTCAGGAAGCTGGTAGTGAGGAAGATCCCATGCAGCAGAGGATTAATCAGATGATTCATTTACAACAGACACGGGAGGAGGTATTTTAAAATACTTTCAAGTTGCAGGAGCGCATCAAGAAGATTTATGACAGGAAGGCAAAGGAAGATAAGTTTCAGCTAGATGAGGTGGTTTTGAAGTGGGATGCTCGGAATGAAGATAAGGGAATGCACGAAAAAGTTGAAAACCTATGGAAGGGTCCTTTTAAGATTGCAGTGTATTGTGGTCAAAACGCTTTCTTCTCAAGGAAATGAATGGAGATGATTGTCCTGGAGGGCCGATCAATGGTCGACTGCTAAAACGATACCACTTATGAGTATTTTCTGCTGATTTCATCATCATTGTATATATCGTTTTACTTCTATTTTATTGCAAGTGTGTAACGATCTTTTATCTTCAGTCTGGGGCTCGGAGTGAAGGCTATAATTCTAAAGATGGAGGTTGGTTGGTTTGAAGTTTGTCAATTCAGTTTTATCAGTCTTTTCAGTTTAAAAATCGAGTCAGTTTTGGTCAAATTTCAGTCGGTTTTCAGTCAAGTTTGCAGTCAATTAATGTATTAAAAGTCTTGTGTTATCTGTTGAAATAATGACTCCATCGCCCAATGGACGAAGGCACTGTCTGAATCCCCTAGAGATCTGCCATTCTTGGCATCTCCTCGGAGCCACCATCCCCCATTGGACCCAATGTTAGAGTCGGTCCTTACAGCCCTTCGTCAGAGATCAGTTCGATTTTTGCATATTATTCTTAGGTTTCTCGCTCGTTCCACTTCATTGCATTTCGCTAGGGGCATGCCATTGACTGACGAGGGGGTCTGGTTGTCTTGTATTTCCTCATGCTTGTACTTGTAGGGTTAATTAAAATTCCTCAATAATCACTGAAGTTCATGGTCATTGCATTCATGGTCATAAATGATTAGTTTCGTTAAAAAGAGTCTTTAGTCCTAGAGTCTAGGGTTTTCAGTGCTTTGCATACATGTAATAAAGGCCCGCAGGCCATGAGGTTGGTTTCAAAAGATTTATATTTCACGTTTTTATTATCAAAAAGATTTGAAGACATTTCTAGTCCAAAACTTTGTTTTGGAACTAGAAATTGTCAAACTTCATTTTCTTGTAATAATTGCAATTATTTCACCATAAGAAGTTTCAGAGCAAGCCTATGATATTTTCCAAAGTCAAATGCTAAATCCCTGCAAAATAAAAACAAAGTATCATCAGTCCAAGATTCAGAAAAAGCAAGGAAAAGCCAAAGATCAACATTATATTAAGTGATCGAATGACAAAGTGCCAACATTATAAAAGTGGGTCATGGAGTAAATTGAAAATAAAATCTGATTTTATGAGATATTTTTCTTCACATATAAACCATGGTAAACAATTCATTTGCACGAATCCTCAAGGCAGAAATCGAGCTGGTGAAGTTGAAGGCCGAAATCTTGTTTTGCAAAGTTGTGGACCGGCACTGGAGGTGCGCGCTACGCACATAGGAGGCACGCTACCCATATAGGGCGCGCTACGCATATAACATCACTAGCCAGTGTTAAATACCACGGGCACTACGCACTTGCAGCGCGCTACACATTGGGTAGGCGTGCTACCCAATACAGTCTCAGAGCTAAAATTTTTTGCCCTTGCGTCCAGTTTCACACCAAATCGGCATAATCAACTTGCAAGTAGGTTTTTAATGGTTGCTCAGTGATTTTTGAACATGATTGTGGTGTTTTTTTTAAAGTGGGGAAATTAGTGTGTTTGATGTGGACAAAAGTGAACCCTATGTTCATAGAAGATTCCTTTCTTAGGGTTTTGAATACATATTGATGGACTTGTGAAGGATTTCCCAGCTTGTATTGTTGATATATATACCTATGCATTTACTGTCAAAGTGTCACTGCCCTCACGCTCTCAGTTTGTCATTTTACCACTGCTGTCACCGCCATTATATTACCACTGTCATTGCTATTTATTTCACTATGGTCATTGTCACATTGTTTCCCATTTCCCATCGACAAACATAGTCTTATACTCATTTTCCCCTTTGACAAATTTTAGCCAGCATTACAAAGGTTGCACACTACACTGCACTTGTTACTCATTTGTCAAATTCCCTTGTGATCAAAGCAGTGACTGTTTTTATGCCAATCCACTTAACAGAGCTATTACCACTGTGGCTTATTTTCTTATGATGCTTTGGTACATATGCAACATATTTGGGTTTTGAGCATACATTGAAACTTTTGACTTCACTACACCTATATCAACATACATATTGCAGACATCTTGTTTTCAGAGCCATGTCAGAGACGGATTCAATTTATGAGCAGGAGTATGATAGTGATTCCACAGTTGAGGGTAATGTGCCACGAAGGTCTCATAGAAGTGGCAAAGGTGGTAAGCATCTCAGGGAGGAGCCTACTTCTTTTGCTCAATTGCAGGCTTTCCCACTTGCAATGGATTGTTTTCAGCATCAGTCATGTTTCCAATACTGTGAGATGATCTCACAAACCCAGCATCATCATGAACTAGCTCGTCTATTTGTTCTACATTTACATGATGGCCGTGTAAACCTCGCCAGAGTAAATTTCATTCTGTCACCAGAGACTATTGCTCAGGCCACCGGGATACCAAATATAGGAGAGGAATGGAACAAACGTCAGCAGTTAGAGAAATTCCACTATGAGCCATACATCAAACCTGGGTATATGAGACACCTGAGCAGGGTTTTTCCTTTCAAATTCCTGAGGGATGAGTTTGCACCATTGATGAAACTCATCATTCGGTATTTCAGTTGCGAGGGCAGATTCTCGCATCTCTATGTGTACTATGTCTGTTTGTTGATGCATTTCACGAGGGTACGTATGATGAACATTCCGTACTTCATGTATCGCAACATAGAGAGGATGATGATTTTTGTACAGAAGAAGACCCCAACACAGCAGCATAGAAGTATATATCATTACGTGCTAATCAAGATCGTAGTGGTACATCAGTTGACAGAGTAGGGCATTACTTGGGAGGATTTCATATCCCGCGACTTCTTCACAGCGCCACAGCCACTTACCAAGGTAGTTCATGATGAGGGAGAGCCTTCACACCAGCCTGACATTCCTGAAATCGAGCATATAAGTGCTCCATTGTATGTGACATACCAGCGAGGCCATAGGGCCTTATTTGCAGCTACACGACAAGTACTATCTCCACCCGGGGTGGAAGGGGTCTCGTTGACTCCATCAACAGAGCGAGTATTTTCTCCACATGATGTGGAAGGGGTCTCACCTTCTTCTTCAGCACAGGTACAGATCCAAGACAGAGGCAAGAGGCCTATGCATGATGAGGGCCCTTCAGGAGGCCGGGACACTGATTTCACGATCATTGATGTTGATGTGAGCTCTCCTAGCTCGAAGCTGAAGGAGATCATCCAAGAGAAAAAGGCTGAGAATGACACGCTGAAAGATAAATTGCAGATGGCTCAATGGGTGATAAACTACCTGGAGTAGCGTAACAAACAGCTAGAGGATGAGCATACACTTTATGATCTGCGGCGAATCCGTGAGGATCGACAATTGGCCTGAAAGAGACCTGGTGATATGACACCGGCTGATCGAGAGTCTTGCCTCACGCATGTTAACATTCATCTAGAGAAATTGTTGGCAAAGGCAAATAGAGACAAAGACATGCTTCGTCACATGAAAGGTTATTATTGGGCTCGCATGCATGTCTGCAAGGCAAAAATGAAGATTCTGAAGAGGAGGTTGAGCAGAGCACTAAAACGGCGGAAAAGGTCTGATCCACTCCGGATTTTGGCCAAGGCTTCGCTGGCTGGACATGATACATGATGGAGGGTCTTCGCTCTGAATTTGAGCAAGTTCGGAGAAATTTTTGTCATTTTGAAATATTTTGGCCTAAAAACAAAATTTTCAGCTATTCTAGTAGTGTGTCGACGCGCTCGCTTTTGATTGGGACACTTTCTGAAGGAAAACTTTATATTTTTGGGTTTTTCATGGTAACTTATGCATGCTCAAGTATTTCCGAAGCATTTCATCAAGTTCTGGATGATTAAAAGGCCCAAAAACACCATGAAAACCACCTTGCTGCCACCTTTTGCACCAGCAAGAAGTACTTCTGGGAGAATGAAGTTTTGGAGGGGAAAATGAGCTCCAAATTTGGAAATTCGACTTGGGTTGGATAGAAAACATCCAAGGCTTTCCAACGAGATATCATGAGCTCAATTTGGATGCCAGGAAGTGCCTCAAAATCAGGCTGAAAGACGCGCTATGCACATGGCTTAGGTGCGCTACGCATATAGATTTTTGGTCAATTTTTCACCTTCCAGCTCAGAAATTTGGCCAGTTGAACTAGTTTTTCTTGTGGATGAAATTTTTTAGTTATCATTATGTAAATTGATGGTTGGCATGTAACTTTGACTCACTTTCACCTATTCTAGATGATTCATTCCTAAAAAAAGTAAAAATCAGATGTAAGAATCAGTTTCCTCCCTTTTAGAGGTAAGTTATTTAGATGCCTATATATTCTAGCTCCTTGTTTAGAATTATCTGGAACTATTCCTAGAAGGAGGAATTCGACCCCTAGAGGTGTGGGAAGGGGTTAGGAGGTCTACTGATGTAATTTTTGAGACATTCTACAGGTGGGACTCTTGGGAAAGATTTTGGCACACTATTGTACATATTTTTCATATTTTGGCTAAGGAAAGATCAGAGGTTTTGTAGCACTTGTTGGGATTCTTGTGGCTTTCAGTTCTTGATGGTGTTTTCTCTCAGTTTATTGTAAGTTCTTTCATGTTTAATGTATGCCATTCCCTTCTTATGGTTATGAAACTAAATGAATGAGTAAATGAGGTTGAATCCATTGATTTCAGTGCTCTGCCTTGGAATTTGTTTAGTTTTACATGTTTTCGCCTGTTTGGAGAGGATCCATGTTCTCCCTTGCTCTCTTCAGCTCCTTTTCGTTCTGATCCATCCATACACTTAATCAAAAAGCATTAAGACTACTGCCTACCTCGCCCCAACTTGAATTCTGCAAAGATCTGGCTTTATCCCCGGACCCAAAATTGTTTTTTCCCATTTCTCCAACAAAAACCCAAAAAATCAAAATCAAACTTTCCTATCTCTTTACTAGCCTAAAATCAGTTCCCATTCTAGAGTCATCTCACACCCTATTGCTCATTTTATCGAGATTGACTGGAGAGATCCCTCTCCTGTCCTCGTAGGGCTAGCTACGAGGCTGAGCGTGGTTTGATGTAGCCTTGAGTTTTACCTTATTTTCAGCCTAAGGTAGATTTGAGCGCTAACACCCAACACAAAAACCTCATCATTATCAAAAGAAACAAAAGGATTTACAATATAGTTTGTTGCCCAGGGTTTACAATGTTTCTATCTAGAGAATGTCTTGTTGAGAGATTTTTGTCGTTGTCTAAGGTTTGCATAAGGCTTGTTGTTATGAACATAATATTGCTACTAGGCGACTTGGATACATAGTGTAGTGCAATAGTTGATGATGTCAGTATGGGAAGTTAGGGTTTGTTGACTAGAAGCTCCATGGTTGATATATTCATGTTGGTATATTGAAGTAGGTGATCTATTTGAGCAGTGCTAACTGTTTAGTCAATTTATTGTTATCTAAATTGCTAGTATTAATTGTCAACCCGGGGCTCGTAAGCTGATGAAGTGAGGGTGTACTATATGTACTTAAGTAACTTTTCTTAGAGCATTTTGTTGTTTAGGGGGTTTGTTTATGATTAACTTATCTTCCTAAAATGGAATGATGATTATAGACAAATGAGTGCAAGTGTGTGAAAGTGATTTCTATATGAGTGAAAGTGTGTGTGATGGTGATTTCTAATTTCTTGCTGAATTTGTAAGAGAAAGGAACTTGAAAAGAATGAATAAATCAAAATGACTTGAAAGTAAATGACTTGAAAGTAAATGACCACAATCCAATGGCATTAGTCTCTATCCATACTGCTGCAAATAAAAGAAATAAGAAAATCACTTCAAGGATTGATGTTAATGATAATCTCCTTCTAACTCTCTGCTTCTACTGCGTATTTGCATAAACACGATTAGAAGGTAGCTGAAGACAAATCCAAGAATTGATAAAAACTCTAATCTACTTTAATTGACAAATTGTAACACTACTTAAACCTTTTCCAACATACT
>APFE030053175.1:0-14172 GCA_000404065.3 Pinus taeda | reverse complement strand
AATTTCTTTACAAAGACATATTAGATTAGACAAAAAATTAAAGAAGCTTTGTTCTTCCACAATATAGGATACTATAACTACATTGGTTCTTGGTTGAGATTTAATTTAGGGTTATAAGGAAAGTCATGAAATACATGTCTAGATATGAGAGATGTTATTAGGTACACCAACATAAGGAATTTATTTTTCCTAGACAAACTAACTAACTGAAGAGCTAATTCATTGGGAATGATATCCTCCTAGTTGAATATACAATATTTTTTATATGAGTAATAAAGTAAATAGAGAATGCATTTTGGGACATTCATTGTAGTTTCTTGGCCCATCATGTGGGCACAAAGCCAACTCAATTCCGTAAATGACTATGTAAACAAAGAAATATCTAGGAGAGAAAGATCAGAAGAAACTTGAGAAGTTAGGGAAATGAGTTCTCAAATAATGTTAGCCTTGCTTGCTTGTGACTTCAAGAAAGTATCTTCTTCCTATAATTTTAAGAACTTATTAGGTTTTGGTAGCTTGAATATCCATATGAATTCCTTGGGATTCAAAGGATATATATTTTTTTTCTAGTAGAATAATTGTTCTTATTCTTGAAACAAAATTATTTGTGCACAAAGGAACAATTTCTCTAAAATAAAATACTTATGGCCCACACATGTAGCATCGTCAATTTGCTAGTCCAATTATTATTGTTCTTCTTCTTCTTCATTAGAGGATTCACATATTGATTATATGCAACCAACCAATCAAATTTCTCATCAATACGAGCAAACAAATTAATCATATTAGTGTAAATAGATTCTTTCCTTCCTCTACTGGCCATTTCTTCTTTGTACTATTAATTACTATTAATTTCGTTTAATTACAAGTTTTTTTGGTTCCCTATATAAGCACTAATTGTTACTATTTTGAGTGTGAAATCTATTATATAGAACACTCTCAATAGATAGTAATTGAATATACCGAAGCTAATGTTTATAGAAAGTAGCGGAAATAAATCTTGAAATTCCAAGACCATCTCATTAACTTACTTTGCACTTTTCTCCTACTTTAATATAGTTGATATAAATGCCCTTAGTTATAGAATTTTACAATGTAAAATAAATATAATTCTTTTTGGTCATAAGAAATAGCTTACATGTTATTCATAATAATGTTAAATAAAAAAACATGCAAAGAGAACCACAAATAAATATTGTGTGGAGACATGGTAAACTACCTCTACTACGAAGAAACTTGATCGTTGGGTTGGTCCCCACCACAATTTTGATGTTGATTCATTCTATTCGATATCAAGCTACAAAGAAGGTACACCAAATTTGATTTACAAATCAGCTGACACATAGTTTTGAAAAACAAGGTGTAAATCTAGTTGTCACAATGTGTTCAAGCCGATTGAGCTATTTTGTCTTGTTTGACTAGATATGATATACATTGGATAACAAATTTATGGACACAACAAATTCAATTACAAAATACAAAGAGTTGAAGTGAAAATTTGAAGAAAAAGAATGATTAGCGTATTTTGGTAACAAAAATTCTAACATCACACACAGTGGAGAATTAAAAAATGGAAATGCAAAGAGGAGTGAACATCACAATTTCTTAGAAATCAAAAACTTCATGGATTCATGCATCGTTCACCAATCATTGAAAATTTCTTTGCCCTCGTATATGTCAACCATATTTTGTATTTTCTCAGAAATACACAATCTAATATCATTTTTCTCAACACTACTTAGCCCTAAATAAAGTTTAGATGAAAAATTAATCCCAATAAAAAAAAAATCATGAATATACAGAAGAAGTGTTTTGTGAGATGGAAGTGTGTGGATGAAATGTGCAAAGCAATGAATATATATGGAGGGAGGAATATGTGAAATAGATACATGCACTTCCGCACTTTCTGCACAACACTTCAACATATTTCACATCTTCTGCTGACATAACAACGAAGGTTCTCTGCATTTGAGAGAATGTAACCAAAAATCAGCTTAAGTTATGATAACACAATCAACAAATCTTAATTATTAAATGCTAAAAAGAAATAAAGAAAAACATATTCTTCAAGATTTAAAAATACTCACAAGATACAAAAGCAAGAATTGTGATTGTTGAGGCATTGGATATCTTTCACATTCTTGATATCTTGGAAAGTACATCCTCAGCTTCTAATTGATCATGAATGACATCTCCAACCTATGTTAGATGTTGGTAACAAGGAGCTTCATATACAAGGAACCCAAAAACCCAATTTTTTGAACATAGACAATAGTTGACACTGATCAAAATATGAAACACTAAACAAAACGTTACCATGAAATACTGATGTTTTCCCTAACAATTACTAAAAATCCTAAACCCTATTTTTTATCCACCTCCTCAATGCACCTACATAATTATTTTCCATCAGTAGTGAATTAATATTTTAAGCTAGTAGCTTTATGTTCGACATTTTGTACTTGGTAACAAACATGCTAAAAATGTATACACTAAAAAATTCGGGAATGTTGATGCAAAGAGAAATGTTAGAGAAGCATGTAACATTCATAAATCATTACAAATTTCTTCATTCTCTTATCTTGGAAAAGAATTAGCATTCATCGAAATACCAAATAACAAACAAAAAGTTACCTTGATACACTAAAGAATCCCTTTATTACATTTATTAATGAAAATCATTAACCCTAATTTGTATGTACCTCTTCGAACCTACGTAATGATTTTTCATTAGTAGTGAAGTAATATTTTATGCCGATAGATTTATGTTTAGCATTTTGTACTCCGATAAGTGCTAGTTCACCTGTATTTTCATAAATACACAAAGCCTCTGAAAAGATTCAAGAACTTAGAGCCTGAGTACACATATAACAAAAGAACATAATTCCAAATTTATTTTATGACTACAATGCTTATTGATAATTTTAAAGGCTAGGAATCATTTGATAATGTTTCTCAGTAAATACAATTTAACACTAAAGAAATATGAACAACATGTAGACTCATGACCTAATCTTGCATGAATTCACCGAATTAAATGTTGAAAAGACTTTTATTTCCCCTCAAAAGTGATTTTTGTTAATTGTATGAGTTGACTTTAATTCATATTTATTATATATTAATACACTATTTAACTTTAGTCGCACCCTAAGTGGGAGAAATTTACGAAGTAAAATAAATATGAAATCTTCGTGATCATGACACATGACACACAAACTATTAATAATAACTCTACATTGAAAAGAATGCAAGGAAAGCTAGGAAGAAAATATTTATTGGATATGCTACACACTGGACAACAAATTTATGGAGACACGAGAATTTGGTTGGAAAAAACGAAAAAGTTGGGGTCGAATTTTGAACAGCCAAAACAGGTGTCAGATTTTGCTAATGGATGTCCTAAGATCGTATACAGTGGAAAATTCATAAATTTCTTTGATCTCTTATTTCTCACCCATATTATGTTCTTGTTTATAAATACGCAATCTACTACTCACCTACTCAATGTTACTTACCCCTAAATAAAATTTACTAGAAAAAATGTATCACAAAAAACATGGATTCGTGAATGTGCAGAACAAGTGTTGTGTGAGATGGAGGTGTGTAGAAATAATATGTGAGGTGATGAATATGTGTGGATGGAACAAGATGTCGAAGAGACACCTGCATTTCTGTATCTCTCACACAACACTTCAACATTTTCTTCATTTTATGGTGATGTCACAAGGAAGGTACCTTGCATTCAATAGACTGCAACCATGAATTAGCTTAAGTTATGATAACACAATCAAAAAATTTGAATCATCGAAAAAAAATAAAAGATCTTGAAGATTAAAGAATACTCACACCTCTGAAGTATTCGTGATAACTAGACTTATTAGCTTATTAATTCTTGTTTTTCCTACAATCTATGATCTTCCTTGCATTATCATAGTTAAATTAATTACTTATCCATCCCATATTTTGGCTCAGAATGAAAAAAAAATGTACCATTCCAACCTATATAAAATAGGTAAGATTTACTAAAACTTGTTATATTACACTAATAATTTCCATTGAATTTTACTGCTTCAAAACAAAATGCATAACTTATGCACCATTAGAATCACATAAAGTGTAGCAAAGCATCAACTAGATCATGATCACTCTTGTATGAACATGAAATATGGACATGACATTCATCAATAGGAAAATTTGTCCAAATGTGATCAATATTCCTTTTATTTCCGGGAATAAACTTTCTTGTTACATCTTGTAGTTGTTCCAAGCGCATGTACTCTAATAATTGTCTGCTTCATTTTCTATTTGAATTGATGTTAATATTGAAATATCCAATAGTTATAAAAATATAATCACTAGACATAAAGTGTTCCTTTGTTATTACAATTTCTTCAATAACTACTGTAACATACACAAGTGGTGCAACATATGCATTTATTATGCATGTTTGGTATTGGAATTATACTACTAATGGAACAATTTCGATTCTATTATTGCAAATTTTCTTGGTTGATATGATCTCTATGTTTTCTTCTTGCAAGTAAGTACTCCAAGAAGACAATTTTATATGTTGAAATTGAATTTGCAAAATTAACTATTTGACGATAGAAAGTTTAGATGTGTTTCTTGGATACAAAGAATCATAGCACTCATTAGATCTTCATCATGTACAATGTCATATACATTAGCATATATACTTTGTGTATTCAAATTTGTAATCATTAAAGTGATTGCATTTTTTCTTGGATTGTGTATGTATTTTTGTTTCCAAGACACTTGAGTTCTTAAGCATTTTGTTTCTTCTAATATTTTCTTATTCACACAAAAGTTCTTTTATGTTAGTTTCTTAAGAAGATACAATGGTGCCATGATTCTAACTTGTGACAACAAAATGTACACTAGTCCATGTGCTAATATACCGCTCGAATTAAATGCAATCCCATCTAATGTTAAGCCCTATGATCGACGTATTCTTCTAGCACAAGCTAATTGTATTGAAAATTGTTTTTCTAATATAGTTCTAGAGCTCTTACTATGACATACTATTGGTTTTGAAACACATAGTATTGGAGTCCAATATGATTAGATGTCTTCATCATATATTTCATGATACTTGTTTCTTTGCATCTTACGAAGGCCTGGATTTAGAAAATCTATCCACATTATGTCAACATTATCCTATTTTCATATATTTTTTGCATATTCCATCCACACCATTAATAAGGCCATCCTCTATATTATATTTTCCTACATATAGGTCAACGAGAATATTGCATTTGATTAAAAAAATTGGTGGTAATCTCATTGTTTTCTTGTATTGTACATAACCTATATCCTTATTCTCATCTTTGTTAATCACATCAAGAGCTATTAGTTCTTCCTTTAATTGTAACAACATTTTATCAGTGTGTTGTTGACATTGCTAGACCTGCCAACATTCAGGGGATATCCTCGATATGAAGTCCCAACTTGAACTCACACCATTTTGGGTAGGAGTCCCAACAATGGGTGGTAATGTTATGCCTTGATTGTGAAAACGCACAGAGTGAAGTACGATAACTTTGGTGGAAGAAAGTGTGTGACCCTGTGAAAAGTCAAGTGTGATGCATGAAGGTTCAAACACACGAAGGGAAAAGGAAGTGCACCCCTTGCAATATTGTAATAATATGCATCTCAAAAGGAACACATGATCATAATGACATCATGAGCTAACATGCATAATATTCCACAAGTTAAGGTGACGAATTAATACAACAACATGCATTCAACAAGATTCATACAAATGAAAATGAAATATTCCATAAGCATAAGCATAAGTTAAATAACATACATTCTAAATAAAACAAGAATATCCCTACTATATTCACAACATATGCATGAAAGTGTGTTGGCTTTGAGTTTTAGTCTAAGTGAATGTTCCATTCATACATACACCATTGGCAGAGCACTAACCCCAACAATGGAACATTAAAGTCAAGAACACCTACTCCTCTAAAGACGTATACTCGCTCTACACTTATGGAGAATTCAAGGCTCTTCACAATAGTCCCAAGCTCCTTCTAAACATAAGCCTAGCCAAAATCTTAGCTCCCAAAATCCCTTTTACAAGAGTTATGAGGTTCTATTTATAACAATAGTGGGTGACTCTTCAATTCCCCTTTTTGACCTTTTGACTACCCTCATGAATCTTCAACTTCTTTACAAAATGAATCGTTACATTGCATCATGATTCTTTATATTCCGATATTGACACTTGGAATTTCAATTACAACATAATTACATATAATATTACAATTTACACGTGTCCCCATATAAGACAACATAGTGTAGAGTCAAATTTATAGCCTAACAAGACAAAACTCTATGATGCTTGAATTCGGGAGAACTCTAGCTCAACAAATTCTACTTGATTTTTCATGGTAACATATTGGTGCCAAACTTGATATTGTGTTATGACATCCCCAAAATGTGTTATGGTGTCTGTCTGGAAGCAAAATCTAGCCTCCATGGCATCTGGGTAAAATGAATGGGGACTAGTTTCAACCTCCCTCTGAAGCATGAGCAACATTGTTCTAATTTTGACAAGACCACCAATGTATTTTTGCATGTTCTATTTGTTCAACTCAAAATCTTCCTTGGTGGAAATCTATCTCAACTACCCGAAGTACTATTCGCTCTCCAGTTAGACCTGGTTCTTGGGTCTGACTTTGGTGAGTGAACCAAATCATGGGATCTTGTGTTTTTTCACCAATACATCCAAAATACTGAATAATCGTACATATCAGGCTTGAATGATACTAATAAATGAGATGAGTTTCTTGTTGTTTTGAATCAACATCTGAACTCTTGCTCTCTCCAGCTCTTCTTGTGGCTTCATTTTCTTCACTAAGTTAAGGGTTCCCCTTTATATCCCATTGCCCATTCTTGCACATAGGTAATGGGAGATTGTATGTTCTTGAGAATTTTAATAAAATATTTTCTCTACTGTTGTTGGCCTTGCAAACAAACAATTTCTTTATGTACGGTCAAGAAATACTCATAGAGGCTCCACATGGTTTCTCTACGTGTTGATACTATAGAATATATTGCTACTCTCATCTCCTCTAAGTAGACCTGTTCGAAAACTCCATTCTCTGCTACTACGCAAAGTTGTTCTGCCTCTTTCCTGCAAGCCTGCAAGTTTTGTGCCAATTTCTCATTCTTGTCCATGAAATACTGAATGTTTGATCCCATTGCACTTTTTTTTTAATTTAGTTACCGGAGAATTCACAGTATGAATCATTCTTTGTCAACGTTTCGAATCTCAATCGAGATCCATCATCAGGACCAATTGAATGCTTGATAGAGGAAGAGCAGATTTAAGGGATAAATAGTAAAGAGGGAAAATGAGATGAAGGTCTGCTACCATAGATTTTTGTTGAGAGGTCGGCCAATTTTATTAATTTTTTTAATTATTATTAATTTTAATTTCTCTAATGAATGCAGGTGATGTGTGATCTTCTGGAAAAAAAATTCTCCATGCTTTTACAATCTTCTTTTGAAACTCATCAAATGACAGATTGTATACATCCATTACTGGATCATCATCAAGAGGAACTACATCACCTTGCTCGCTCGGGGCTAGATTTTTACTGGAGGTAGTGGATACTAAACAATGACCTATGGTGCGCTCAGAATTAGATCAACATATGCATTTTGAGGCTCCTGATCCATCTGCATGTCTGTAAGTTCAATGAAGTGCTCAATTTGCTGAGCAAGATCTTGATCCTACATTTGTCCACCTTCCTCCTCAACTGCTGGTTGGTTTTGTTACTACTCTTCAACCTGTATCAGTGTTGTTCCTCCTGCCATTTTTCCTTAGTTTTATTCTTCTTCCAAATTCTGATTCTCTTCTTTTTATTTCCTCCTCTGCTCCTGTTCTTCCTTCAGTTTCTATTTTGCTTCCTGCAACTTCAGTTCTACTTCCCACAACCTCTGATTTTCTCTCTTCCTCCATTCTTCTCTTTGTATCCTCTACTTCCTCTTTTCTTTTGTTGCTAAATCTACTTTCATAATAATAGGATATGATTCCATCTTGCATCTTTTTTCTCCCCTTGGATTATCGACAATCTTTCTCTTTCCCTTGTACTGCATGGGGTTGCTGCCCTCTCCTGTTGTTTCTTTCGGAGTTGCCACCCTCTATGGAGTAGCCTATTAAATCCTTGCTAAACTGACTGGCTCATGGAGTCTGTAGGCATTGTAATAATTCCTCCATGGATCCTCCTCTAGCCAATGAAAAGCCTCACTAAGCTATTGAAAGTTAATTCTCGCACAATGGTCTTTGTAAATACTATGAGAATCATACAGATTAAAGTCTCAAGTACCGAATGCAAACTTCACTATCTCCTTTCCCTCAATATCAATGAATTTCACATTCTTTATCTCGTGTAATCCAATTTACAAAGCAAGAGTCTTCCATGGTGCTTTCTTTTTCCTCCTTAAACCTGCTGACAACCCTCTGGCAAGATGATATGAAACTTCTTGCATGAAAAGCTTGTTAGTGGCATACCTTGGTAAAAGATGTGGAGGCTTTTATCTGTATTCAAATCTAATGAAGGTGCCACTTGGTGAGACATACCAATCTATGATCTCTATTATTTCCTCCATTACTTGTAACATGCAAGGTGGATCTTCTTAATAGATGAGCTTGTAAAGTGGGATGATGAAATAGTCAGTTAGCTATTCCATTTCTCCCCGATGACTGCAATATGAAAGAAACTTTCAATAGATAGGCACGAAAGTTTCTCGTGGTGTCCATATTATGTTCATGCCAAAAAACTGATGTTGTGCACAAATTGCATCCAGTAAATATGCAAACATATAAAACCTTGCTTTCTCACCATTGGGAGGGGCATGTGCTACATGGGCTCTCAACTGTCGAGCCAATAAATCTAACCAATTGAACGACTTCTCCTCATTCACAGCCTGGTTCAGTAAGACTACCGACCCTTCAGGAAAGGTCTCTGTGCTTTGCTGACCATGGATGTTGCAAGCTAAGATAACCAAGAGTTGGTAGGCATTCCTAAGATACTTTGTCTTGTATGAATGGGTGGGTGTCTGTCAAAACTTTGATGGATATTTCACCCAGGTTTTACAATATTTTGTATTCACAGATTTGTTGGTCGCATAAAAAATGATTCCATGAGCTTCACTGGCTCGAGCAAGTGATACATGCACTGATAAGCTTCTACCTGAAAGGTAGCAATATTTCTCATCAATGTGTAAGACAATCTAGCTGATGACATCTACACATGGGAAGGCTAGATATCCACATGAAACCTTGTGTAGTCCCCATTATCGGATATTGAGATAAACGTGTCAGTCCTCTAGATTTGCCTCAAGGCTCCTTACTAAAAGAGCTTCATTTACTTGTTACTTTTGACCCCTTTTCTATAAATAGTTGAGTGCTTGCATATAGTAGAAAGTCTACTTGTGTTTTCTCAACTGCTTCCCCTATACTTTAGTGGTATCTTTTGAAGCAACTCTCTTTGGTGCCATGGTAACAATGATTGTTGGAGATAATTTCTTCACAAGTGTGGTAACTATGGGACAAAACGGACACTCATTGAAAGAAAACATTAGCCCTTGCAAATCTACCTTCAAAGCATGACAAGCAACAAACTGGGCAACTGATGAGAGGGATTGAGTAGTTTTCATCAACAAGAAAGGGATATTGTTTGTGGGAACTGTACACTGCATAGTCTTAGTAGCCAAGGGTGCATCTTGACATTTTAGACTACAGAATGTGCAGTTGAACCTGGGAGAGACTACACATTACGTAGTCTCAATGGCCAAGGTGATAGGTTGAGCATTGGAATTGGGAAATGTGGAGTTTGGTCAGCCTGTACTTCATAGTACACAATTCTAGAGTGCAAGCTCTCAGCTTGAGGCTTAGGATTACACAGTGCCTAGCTCAGCAAGGGAAAATATCGCTAAGGAAAGTGTAGATATTCCTAGTGGAAGTGTGAAAAATGAGCAGAAGTGAATGATGACGTAAGCTTGGGTGTAGATCTAACTAAGTGTGAATGAATCAATGTAGATCAAGTATAGAAACTGAAGAAATAGAAGGAAAATCAAGTATGTGAAGAGACTCGCCACAATGATGACCATCACTGGAAAAAGAAGAAAACCGATGCGACACTTTTGAAAGGAAAATGAAAACTTATAACAACACTGATATAGGCTAAAATAAGTTGAAACATCAGCAAATACGAATAGAAATAAATAAAAAAACACCCACACAAGTGAAATGACAAAAACCGACAGAAAAAGCTGCAAAAGACAACAAAAGAAAAATTCACCCATAAAAGCAACAATGACCGCACCAAAGGTTCCATGGTCACCTCAGGAATTCTAGAGCTCCAAGATCTAATGTGAAAATGAGCTTTAGAGGCATCAATTAAATATATTTGAGTGAATTAGGGTTTATGATGTGCATGCCTAAAATCAAGGGAAAGGAGACACTTGGTGAAAGTTTCTAAAAATAGCGAATGTGCCTCCTTCGAGATACTAATAATGGATCCCTATGTTTTAGGGATGATTTTGTCTTTCTAGTTTTTCTTTTTTTTTCTTTTCTAGGGAAACTTTCCATGCATGTTGTAGGGAAAGATTGCACAATTCTAGGGAACTCGAAAATTTTCTGACTCAGTGCACTGCACAGTTTCTGAGCTTAGTGAGGGATTGCATAGTTTGGGCTTAGTGTTGGGATGCCTTCCATGAATACATAGTATTTGAGATCAAGGCTAACTTCCACTCTGAACTAGGAAATTCCAATCATCAAGGCTGCTTTCCCTCAAGGATTGTGCAGTTTCCAGAGGCAAGACTAGAAATATTGTAAGACCAAGGTGGGAGATTATATTGTGACATAGAAAGATCATTTAAGTGTGGATACAAGCACAAATAAAAAACCAAGTCTCAATCAAAGCATGAATACTTGGATTAGTGCAAGATAAGCTCTTGTGGATAGGAAGGAAGGGTCCAAAATTGAAGCATAGGAAAATGTTTGGATGGGGGTTGTAGCCGCTACAACACTGGAAACACATTGGTATAACTCCAACTCTCTGTATGGATCTTCTTTCATGCATAATAGGTCTAATTCTCCTAGAATTATTGATCAGTGCATCGATTGTTGCATCTTCTTCACTTAGCTTGAGTTCAAGATATAGTCCCTACCATTCTCTTTATCAACAAAAACCATACCAAGCCAATTCAAATTGAATTATTTTGATTGGAGATGAGGAGTATATAAATGCACAAGTAAAAGAAAACATTAGAGTTTTAGTTTTCATCTCTGGTGTTGTTTTGTTGTCAACAGACCTAGATAGTATCCCAATGGAGGCACTTCACGAACACAAACATTGCTTTGCTGCCAATGAGCCTCGACAAGACCTCGGTGGAGTTGCTTGCTTCACCTCTTTTTGTAGGAAACATTTCTCTCCTTTCACCCTTTATTTCATTTTTCATTTTTTTCATTTTAAGTTTTTCCAAAGAACTATGCATAGGCACTTATTTATTTAATGGGAGCCGAAGAGGGATCCCAACTTATTGAGAGTAGAAGAGGTTGTCCCTTCAGAGAATGATATTATATACACCTCTAACGTACATGTTAAGGTTTTCCTCCCCTCCTTAATCTACTTGAATTAATTGAAAAGAATTAACCAAAAAATATAAGACGGATCGGAGTAGGCAGTACTAGTTAAAGTGTAAGCATCATGATTTCATTGTGAATTTCCTCTTGGAATTCACCAAGCATCATGATTTCCTCTTGGAATTCACCAAGATTGTCTGAGAAGTCAAACATGACCTCATGTGAAAGCTATCTTATGAATGAAAGAAAACAAAAGAAGAAAAGTGGAGCGGAAAGTAAAAGAAAGAAAACTGAAGAAATAAACAAGAAAATCAAACAAATACTCCTACTCCTAACCTAGCAGTGAGTAGGACAGACTCACGTGAAATGATACTTCTAATGCAGCCATCAATGCATTGGATAGCCTACATACACTAGGGAATGCATGTCATGAAAGATATATAGGCATAACAACAAACAAAAAAGTTAAGAAAATGAAAACCAAAAAATTCAATGTTTGAAAGAATGCGCAGAAAAGAAATAACGAAATGTGCATGGAAGACATTCTATGGAGGCATGGTCATGTTTAGACACTTTGTGGCCTAAAGACATATAAGAGAAAACTTTTGAACTATGAAAATCGGTGAACATAAAGAAAGAAGATTTTTTTTTTCAACCATGATCACCACGTATGACTGATCGATAGGATCGTGTGATATAGATGGAGGATGCAAAAATTATAGAACATATTTATTTTCAATGTGTGTGATAAAGTGATGAGGAGCCTAGAAAGATTGAACACATTTTTGGTCAGAAGTAGAACTGACCTCAAGACTACGAGAACATTACATAACCATCATCTCGGGCTGAAGTGCCTCAACAACTTAGGGAAGTTCCAATTCACTAGAAGATGGATCATCAAAGTTGGTGGCTTGGAGAGATCAAGAGCAGAAGAATCGGGATTGTGATCAAGTGTATCATTGAAAAGATCATGAAAACCATGATTAAAAAGTTCAATATTACAAACGGGGGCATCCTCATGATCTGACGAATTGTAAAGAGAGGATGATGGAAAATGATAAATTTCACCCTCTATGTTTTTACAAAGATAAGATGAGATATTAGAAATATCAGGAAAAACATATTTGTCCTCTCTGCATTTGGATGAAAAATTGACATTCCACGTGTTTTGAGAATGATCAGAAACTGATTCTTCACAATATTTAGCAGGGAATAATGTAAAATTTGAAACGGGAACAATAAACTCAAAATGGGAACTCTCGTCAAAAAAGCCAAAAAAACATCAAAAACAGTGCTTAAAATGAAAAGTGTGTATACTGGAATGATGGTTTTTTTTTAGGGACAATTTTGAACATGTTTTAGAAATGGAAATGAAAACAAAATTTTTGTGCAAAATATAGCTTGAAAACAAAAAAGTGATTATACTGGAACGATGATTTTTTTTTTAGGGTCAATCTTCAAAGTTTAAAAAAAATGCTAGTAAAATGATCCAACAACATAAAAATGACTTATAACTTCTCATTTAACACCATATGGAAATCAAAATTTTTATTTCAAGATACGATGCATACATCAGTTAGATAAACTATCTTAAACAATTATTCAAAATCACTCATATTTTCTTGCACACCATCAAAATTCACATCTTCAGATGAGTGACTGGATGCTGACGAGGATGTTCCATATTCTTCTCTTCCATCAACTAGTGCCCCATCTGAGTCCACATGCATGCCCATCGTTTCAGGTTTCAAAATTCTTCTAGATCTATGACTGGTTTTAGCAGACTCCCATCTCAACATTGTTCCTTCTGGTAACAACCTTTTTAGAATCACTATTGTCTTGAAGCGAAGAGTTCCCCTCTTTGTTAAATTGAAGTCATAAACAAGTATGTCAACATCCTCCAATTTCAATATGTTTGTGCCGCGACGATTTATATTCATACCCTTTTTTTTCTGTTTCTGCCATTTTTTTTGTCAACTACCATATCTGGCTTATATACACCATTGAATGGGTGTGTATTTGTGGCATACCAATGTACTTCAACACTTGTAACATCTTCATTTTTTGTAAAGACCTTTATAACTTTAGCAACCCAGAATGGATAGCCATTGAGATCTCCATCTGTTAGCACTACAATCATTCAACCCTCCTTAATATCTTGTATTGAACCCCTATAAAGGTCTTCCATGGCTTCACGTTATGCACGAGATCTTCTGGAACCAATATACATCTCTCTTTCATTTTCCTGTGAAGAACTAATGATACCTTGAGATTGTTGTTGTTCAACAATGTTTATTCCCTCATGTGCATTCGACACATTTTGTGGCCAAATAAATGGAATTTTCAAAGGTATATCTTCATTTGTTCTTATTGAAATGATATTGTAAGGATTCTGGACACCACATATCTCCACAATGGTATGATATTGTACACTTTGGGCCTAAGCCCTCATGGATTTGCTTTTGGACTTACTCCAAAAGGCCTCATACCAATGGAGATATTTGTCCATCCTTATATACCCATGATCCTCCCCACTTCTAGTCAAT
>APFE030053173.1:163861-223714 GCA_000404065.3 Pinus taeda | reverse complement strand
TAGAACACCAGAAGGACACCGCTCACAAACAGATCACAGATCAATACACCAGTATTTTGACGTGGTTAAAACCCTCAGAGAGGGAAACAGTCCACGGCCTGCGCCAACGTGGCTACTACAGGCAATTTATTAATAAAAGAATGAAAATTTACATAAGCTTCTCTCATGCACGGTTAACCTACAAATGACCCTCCATGCGCTTTAAATAGAATTCATGGACCAATCGGGTGTCAAGCCACGGATCAAGTGTCGGTAATACCGAGGAGAGAATGAACCGTCGGATCACTACATATCGTGACCGTCGGATTGTAAGTTACAAAATGTACAACGGTAAAGAAACACACTTTACCTAACTCTATACCTAACTCTATACTAGACCAAGTTGAACTTAACCATTTCCTATGTGTCGGAATATCCTAACAAATTCTACCCATTTTGTAACATAATCAGTGAAAACAAGAATGTACCTTTTTTGTCTGGATGGTGGATTAATTGGACCAACAAAATATAGAGCCCATTTCCCAAAAGGTTCAAAGAGTACTTAAGGTTGCAGAGGCATTTCATCTGAATAAATAGGTTTCCCCATTCACTGAAAACTATCACGTCTCTTTACATATTCTTTGGCATCCTTGAAAAGGGAAGGCCAATAATATCCTAAGAGAAGGACTTTGTAAGCAGTTCTTTTGTCAGCGAAGTGTCCTCCACATGGCTCATCATGACAAGCTTCTAGTATTTCTGGTACTTCATCTTCTCTGACACATCTTTGAATAATCAGATCTGACCCTGTTTTGTACAATTCTCCATTTATCCCTGTGTAAGATTCATTAATTTGAATTACATTTGATATCATTTTTGGGATTCAACTGCGTTAAGTAAGTCATTCAAACGTATGACCATTTCCATGAGAGGTAGTCGTAACTGACTAATTTCTCATGATTTTTGAATAGTTCACTTAGCACTCATTTAGAAATCATGAGAAATTAGTCAGTTACGACTACCTCTCATGGAAATGGTCATACGTTTGAATGACTTACTTAACGCAGTTGAATCCCAAAAATGATATCTAATATAATGCACTGCGTAATCCCCCATACTTAAATTGAATTACATTTATTTTCTCTCGAGGAGACAAATATAATGGTAACTTCCTTGTAGCTAAATAGTTAGCAATATCTGCAAACCAAGGAGATTTAATAGATACTGCAAATAAATATTCATTAGGAAAATTTTCTTCTACAGGTACATCACTATTATCATTTTGAATCCTAGATAGAAAGTCAGCACTTGTGTTTTGTTTTCCAGGTCGATCCAAAATAGTAATATTGAATTCTTGCAACAACAATAACCATGTTGTAATTTTTCCATTAGTAATTGGTTTATTCATTAAGTACCTTATTGAAGAATGATATGTATGTACAAAGGTTTCATAGCCAGTGATGTAATGTATGAATTTGTTGATGGCATGGACAACAACTAAAAACTCATTTTCTTTTATAGTATAGTTTAACTCTGCAGGAGTCAAATTTTTACTGCTATAATAAATGGCATAAGGATTTAAATATTTTTGTCTTAGTACGGCTCCTAATGCTGTGTTTGAAGCATCTGTTGAAATGTGAAAAGTTAATTTCCAATTTCTCCCTCTTAGAATAGGTGCTTCAGAAATCTTTTCTTTCAATGTTTCAAAGGCTTTTTCGCAATAAAAACTCTAATTGAATTCACAATATTTTGTGAGGAATTTGAAAAGTGAAGATGCAATTTTTGTAAATTTTTATATGAATCTTCTATAGTACCCAGTAAAAGCAAGAAAACTTCTAACATCTCATTGAAAAGTTGCAATTGACAATTTAGAAATAACTTCTACTTTAGATGTGCCCACTCTAATTCCATTTCCTGAAATATGGTGTCCTAAAACAATCCCCTCAATAAACATCATAAAACATTTTTCATGGCTTAATGAGAGATTTTCTTCCTTACATCTAATGAGAACTTTTTCCAAAATTTTAAGAGCTTCTTCAAAAGGATTTCCATAAATTGTAAAATAATCACGTAAACTTCCACACAATCATGAATTAGATCAGAAAAAATTCCTAAAATTTCCCTTTGGAATGTTGTAGGAGCATTACACAACCCAAAACGAAGTACTTGGTAAGCATAGGTTCTCCATGGAAAGGTAAAAGTGGTTTTATATTGATCTTTTGGAGCTACTTTTTACTAGTTAAATCCACTAAAACCATCTAGAAATAAGAAATATTTCTTTCCTGCCAATGTGTCTAAAACTTGATGTATGAAAGGAAATGGAAAATGATCTTTATTTAATTCCATGTAGTCAATGCAGACTCTCCATTTTCCATTCTTTTTAGGAACAATTACCTATGGTGAAACCCACTTGCTATCTCATATTGGTATAAGAAATTCACATTTAACAATTTTTGTTTTTTCTCTAACAATTTCTCTCAAATTTGGATTCATTCTTCTCTAAGGTTGTTAGGTTAGTTTAACATTTTCTTCAGTGTAAATATGATGTATACAAGTATTAGGATCAATTCCTTTCATGTCAGTATATTCCCATGCATAAGCAGTTGAATGTTCTTGTAACATCTTTATTAAATCTTTCTTATGAAATTCTTCCAGATTATTATTGATATTCAAAAAAAAATCTGTGAATATTTCTATTGAAGAGTTGCCAAATTTTTCCATAGAATTTAAAGATAATTGATGAGCTAATAAATATTCAATATTTCATTGTTCTTGAAAACTTTTATTAGATTCACAATATGAGGAAGACTCATTATTTTCCATTAAATTTAAAATCTAATCTTCTTCATCTATTTGTGAAGTAAGAAAGATTGATCGTATATCAATTTTGTCATCTATCCATTCTTCATTTTCTGCTTCTATTGTTGTTTTTACAAGAGATATAATGTGAATTTCTTTGTTGAACTTCCATCAGAAATAAACATATCACTAGATCTACAACTTATAAATGCATCAATTGTAGCTAACCATAGTCTTCCTAGAATCAATGGATGTCCTGCTAAATTACTCTCAGGTGTTAGAATCATAAAATCAAAAGGATAATCCCAAGAATCTAAGGATACAAATATGTCTTCTAATACACCATCAGTTTTAATAATAGATCTATCTGTTGATTGCAACAATGTAGGTGTATATTAAATATTAGGGAGTTTTAATTGATTCATAGTTTACTCATGATGTTTATAGTTGCTCCTAAATCAATCAATGTATTTGGGATTTCAATACCATTGATATGTGTTTTCACAATGGGACTTCCTGGATCAAGGTATTTCTAAATTTTTGTTTTCCCCATCATGATATCTGTAATTTTTCCAACTAACTGAATTATTTCGATTTCTTTTCTCTTTCTTCCTGGACTTCTAATACTCAACTCCCTAATTGTCTTTGAAAAAATTGGTATTTCCTTAATGGCTTGTAGCAAAGGAATTTTTATACAAACATTCTTTAGCTCATCTAACATATCATAATCAGGCAATAAAAAAAAAAATTCTACCACTTCATCTATTTTTACTCTTTCAGGAAAAGGTGGTTTTGAAACAAATACTGAAGGTTGTTCCATAATAGGAGTTGGAATGTCATCAGAATGTGTAGGGGTGACTTGTTTTTGAAGATTTTTTGTTTCATTGAGAGGCTCCACTTTTTCAGAGGCATTTTCATTTTCAGATTCCCGAATAACAATTGTCAGGGACTTCTTTTCCAATACTCTACCAAATCTAAGTTGGACATTGTTTATACCTTGTGGAGTTATCATGTAAGTTTGGAAATTATGTCCTTCCATATTATAAATAGGTTCTGAATTTTTATTATTATTCGGATTTGGAAGTGATTGAGTAGGAAATTGATTTGATCTTTGCATAAATTGTAATGGAAGTTGTGAAGTTGGAGTCTGAGGTTTAGTTGATTGAACATGTTGAGGAAAAAATTGTGATCGAAAAACAGGATAAGGTTGTTGATATTGAGGATATTTTCCATAAGTATTTTTCCATCCTTGTGCCCAAGGATGAAGCCAAGATTGCTAAGGCATGGGTGTAGTGCAATTGTTTTGTGATGGTTGTGCAAATGCTTGAGTGTTAAATCCCCTAGTCATATTTGGTTGTGAATTTTTCCATGGTCTCTTAGCAATAAAATAGAGGGGATCTATATGATTTGGTATCATTTCCTCTTGATAAACTACTTTAAGACCTGGTATTGAAGGCCATTCTTTTGTATCATTATTTTTTTCACATATAACACAGGTTTCTACACTTTTTAAATCAAGAGGGAATTCTCTCAGAGCATGTTTCTTTCTACATTTGGGACAAAATATTGACAATGCAACATTTTCAGCATTTTCCTTTTTTTCACTTTAAGGTATCTATTTTCTCACTAAGAATTCCCAAAATGTATGTTTTAAATTAGTCAAGAAAATTATCTAATTTGACCCTACTTGCAATCCTAGCTGCATATTTGTTAATCCTAGACATGAGAGGATCTCTTGGATTTTTCTCAGTTCTTGCCTTACCTCTTGAAATTTGTATGCAAAACTCACAAATTTCTCCAAATGATAACTAAGAAATATCTCCCTTACCCATCAAATTGACGAGATCAATCCACTCATCTTTGATGGATTTTAATAAGAGAGCTTTCAAAGTTTCTTCATCCAGTTCATGTTTAGCCCTTTTAACATTATAAGCAATCTTTCAATGAAATCTTCAAGACTTTCATCTTCTTTCTTCATAATTTTAAGGACTTCATCCTTAAGATTATGGGGCATACAATAATCCTTATATTTATTTAAGAATGTGGTTTTCATTTCTTCCCGTGTTCTTATAGAGTGTGCTCCTAAGCCCATGAACCATTTTAATGATGCATCCTTAAGAGTTGTTGGAAAAAATTTCAACTTTTGAGGGTCAAGAAAATAATCATAAGATCTACACAAGACTTGAAACTAAAAGAGAAATGTTTCAGGATCCTCACTTCTTAATCCATGAAAATTTGGAAGGATGGAGGGTGAGATGTTTTTCATTGCAGTTGTTGTATCTTCATCAAGGATAGGAAATCCAAAGGGTTCTAGATCTTCCCTACCTCCTCCTCTCCCTCTTCCTCCACCTCTATTTCATACTCTTCCTCCTCCAATCCTAGGTTGTTCACTATTAACATTATGTACCTTCCCTTCCCCTTCTCTAGCCATTGTAGATTCTTCAAAACTAATATAAGGTTCCAAAATTGGGTTTTTTGGTTCTTCTTCTATCTCTTCTAGTTTTGGTTCTTCTATCAATGGTAAGTTAAAATAAGTTTCTTCCTCCTCTTCTTCACTATGGATATCTACATCTTTTCCTAGACGTCTTTCTCCAGTTGAAGATAGGAAAACTACTCCTTGTGTTGGGGATGCAGGATCTTCTTATTCTATTACTTCTTCGGTCGATGAGGTTGGTGAATCTCTAGGTTGAATTTCAGACCTAAGTACCTCATGAAGTTTATGTTTTCCTGCTAATGATGGAATATGAGTTTGAGTGGGTGGTTTGGCACTACGAGGTCATGGTGGGGTGAGTGATGTTATTGGAATTAAACTTTTACCTCTTCCTACAAATCTACCTCTAGAATCTCTTTCCCTATGCATATCATTTTTTTATATAAAAAGAAAAGACTCTTATTTACACTTCCCCGACAATGGCACCAAATGTTTGGTAATTTAATTAACTTTAAATTACTTGCATAAATTATCGACCAGAGCTAGTAAGCTGATGAAGTGTAAGTGCATTGTATGTGCTAGAATTCCTTGATTGTTCACACCCCTAAATTAAACTGAGTTATCGAAATATAGATTATAAATTAAGGCATTGGAATGCACATGAGTAGAGAAATTCCTCCTAGAAAATAAAATTATGACATTCTTTTATCAACTTCTTCAAAAGAAACTTTCACAACTCTGCATAAAAGTAAATCAATCCCACACTTATGACAATTAATTGCACTCTTATAAAGGTTATATCTAATTATGAAATCCACACAACTTATGAAAATCTCATAATTATAAATCAACCTCACATTTGTAAAATGAAATTTAACTCAAAAAAAAACACACTCTCTCTCTTTGCTATATGTTTGAATTATTCTTTGAAAGAAACTCAATTCTCTAAAGGAATCAAATCATCTATCATACTAACACACTCTTACATGAAAATCCAAAAGGAATTGAAAATATATTCTCACTTGGTCAAAATCATAAATCACACATGCTCGAAATAAATCCTATAATCAAATCCTCTCTTTTTAAGAATTACAATTGTAATCTAAATCTAAAATCTCACTGTTGTTATTGTTACTCATTAAACTCATTTCATGTGCTCCTAAATCAATAAAGAAAATTAGTTAATAAGACAATCACACTGTTGCTATTTAACTCAAAAATCAACAAAGGAAAATGATAAGGAAATTCTACAGGATGCATCTGGAAAATAAACATACAAAATGATATAAGGAAATTCACTTAAAAACAGAAAAGAAAATTGTTATTTGAGGGGGTCCTCCACAAGAAAATTGTCTCGAGATCCAATTTAACAATAAACCACGCATCGAAATAAGAAGTATTATTTATAACTAAATTGAAAACAGAGTTTTAATTCTCACTATCGCATAGTAAAATCACTCTGCTTTTGCTTGCTTACAAAGCCTTTTTATAAAGCCCATATCATTAAATGTTCAGAGCTTTATGCCTAGCTTCACTTAACAAAATACTAAAATTAACTATGAAATATATCATAATGAAATTCACTAACAATTTTCTATTAACAAAGCAAATCGTTAGGCATATATATCATTCCTCGCTTGCCTGTATAGCTGACAGAGTTGACTTTTGCCTTTGACCACGTAACTAGAAGCTTCCTTGATCGATATTGTTCATGAAGATAAGAATGAATCGTGGAGTGCATTGATTGCTATCTTCCCATATATTTCTCGCTCCAACTGGCACCTTAAAACCTATGAAACAATGAACTTGGCTGCAGAATTAGACATTAGTTGCAGAATCATCCCAATCTAGTAGCTAAAACAAATATTAAATTAATAATAAATAACATTATTAACTTATGAAATACAAGACTTTCATATACCTTCCATGCCGTAGATTTTTTTATTATGATGATAAAAAAGGAGTAAAATAGGTGGGAAAAGGGTGTCAGAAAATAAGAAATTATGAGGCTCAACAGGATGTCATGTGTGGGCATCAAGAAGAATTTACAAGCAAGGATGCTGTGCAGAATGGATGTGTCGGTGCCATTTGGTGGAGTTATGCAAAAGGAATAATGGGGATGTTGGTCGCATTCGAACAACAAGGCCATAGTTGTTTTGAAGGATGACATTGGAAACCAATTAGAGCATTCATGCAAAAAAGAAGGTAGAGACAAATTGTTATGGGACTTATAACTGAGACAAGTATGCCTTCCTGAAGTGGCGAGTTGAAGATGGTTCGAAGGAGCCTAAGATGTCTTGAAGAATTTGAAGAAAGTTACAGTTGATGAATACTTTATACGACGGTGGTCTTGGGGTATCTAGTTCGTTGAGGAGTTGAGTTCAATCTCGGACTTGACTTTGATACGATATGGGGCACTTACCTTAGGCACAGTATGGGATGTGTTCATGAGGAGTGACTTAATAGATGTGATAGGAGAAAGACACCTTGGAGTTGGATGGAGATGTAGTGACGAAAGTGCCTTGGTGGGAGCACTTAGGAATGGGTTAAGTCTAATGAGACCTAACCATTTTTATGGACATGGAGGTTGTTGGTCTATGACCAAGGGAAACACATGCACAAGACAATGAGGCAAATGAACACTTACCCCTTTGACAGAGTTGATGAGAAACATATCTAAGGTTAGATGAATTTTCTTCATGGACTTTGATATGGCACAATGGTTGAGCATTGGTTGAAGGGCTAATGCATGAAGATGGAAATAATTCTTTATCAAAGTTGAAAATGTGAAAAGGTGATAGAGAAATGATTGGTGAAGCCATGACGAGGTGCATTCTCGTGGGTTGGATGCGATGGTTATATTAACTACCCAACTATTTCAAGTCATGGGGGTTAGCAGTAAGCTGAGATGTGTTTGAGTTGAGTTGTAGTGTGGCAATAACAGTTCAAATAAGGACATGTAGTGGGTTGGAATTACATGAGTTGTAGTTGATGCATTGTAGCCAAGTTGGATGGTTGTAGCCTTCCGTGAGTCGGGTCAATGTAGAATATTGTGATAAGTTGTACTTCATGACGTGAGATTGAGGAGTCTTACCTGCATGAATACTTGAGCCTTGGTGAAGGTTCATATGAATAAGGCAAGTAGTTCATGTAGAAGGGACGATAGATGTTGGAGCTAGTGGCACCTTGAAACAGTTTAGACTTGGTGATGAAGTTAGCCAAGTGAAGTTGTTATCTAGGACGATAACCATTTGGAAGTGGGGGAGGATTTCAGGGCCCTAAGTTGGCACCAAGGCCAAATGGGTGCCCATGACATCCAATGCCCACTTCAAGTGGCGAAAAACCAAAGTGAAGAATAGGACTCGAACCATGGGGTTATCATGTGCTAACATAGAGGCAAGCGCCATGGGTGCATCTGCTTGAAGGCAGGGCACCCATGGGAAAATGTCGCATGCATGACAGGTCAATATGGGAAAACTTGGGCGACACGATGGGCAAGCAAGCACATGATGGGAAAATCGAACGAGAAGTGCGGGAGACATGACTAAGCGACAACGAAAACATCGGAGAGTTGTTTGGCATGACGTGTGGATGAATAAAGGAAACAAAGGTCGAAGTATGCACTCAAAGGGAAAGACATGGCATGCATGGCAGGGTGAACGCTCATGCCTGCATGAAGATGGGGCACCCGGGTGCCCATTAAGGCATTGTGTGTTGAGCACACCAAGTTTCCCGTGTGGAAAAGGGGGCATGCACGAAGGAATGGAGGTCATCCCGAGGGGTGCACCTTCCCAATAAGGGGTGCTCACACAATGGGCGACAAGTTGGCTCGATTTGAAGGGGTGTCAACCCAAAGTAAATATATGGGCATGAATGTATATATAAAAAATAATGGTCGAATGATATAAGGAATCATCGAACAAATCTCATAGATGTGAGTTCATACAACAAGAACGCAAAATCGTAGGCAAGGGTGTGCATCAGAAAAGAGGAAACGTAGATCATGCGCGTCATAGAAAAGAGGTGGGGCTTGCCTAAGCGAGCCTAGTTTATGATAGAGTGTGAGGGTTATTTTCTAAGTTGGTTTTGGAGGTAGCTTTTGGATCTTCTATTCAGAAATGTTCTAGCCTTAGGTTGGCACTCCCTAGGTTGTGGAGCTAGGCATTTAGGTAAGTGTGTTGGGGTTGGGCCAACGATCGCCACATTTTGTACTTTGAATAAACTTGGGTAGCGCATAGCTTTAGCCATGGCTTACCTTTTGTAAATTGTTGTAACATATTCATAAGTTTAATAAAAGAAGTAGAGGGGATAATTTGTTTGGGAGTTCCTCGTCCCAATGTATATGCTTTGTCTTCTTTATGTTCATCGTACATTGTTGAATTTACGATATCACAAATTGTTAATAAAGAAAATGAAATAAAGTAAGATTGAATGTGAATAATTGACTAAGTGTTGAAGTGTTTGGGTGATTGTGTTGATTCATTTTGTAGACTTAATTTCGTAAAGTCTAAGAAATGAATTAATTAAGGCACATAAGCTAGAGGCGTAGTCCAGGAGAGAGTAGTTTTGTGCCTTGACACTAAATCTTATCATTGCCACATGTCACCCACGATGGTCTTAAGGTAACCAAAACGTGGGGTCGTGATAGGGGGTGAGGGGAAATATTAGGTAAAATGTAATGATTTTACATTTTGATTAGTAATTCCCCCATCCCTAGCCACTTTTTATTGGGTGTGAGTGGTAATAAATATTGGGTAAAATATGATAATATTATATTATATTTTATCCAATATTTCCTCTCACCTTATCCAACTTTTCATTAAAAAAATTATTTATATTTGAGGTTCATAAGTAAACTTATCCTTTGTAAACATTTGGTCCTCGTATGGTTGAGATGTTGTAATGTTTAACATTTTGACTCAGTCAAAATAAAATAAAATAAATTATAATTAACAATTATAATTATAATTATACTCATAATTAATAATTAAACCATCCTAGATCCATCTTAACTCTGGTTTGTGTATGTATATTTTAATAATATTGACTTAAAATATGGATAAGTAGATAAAGAAGATAAAGAGATAACAATATATGGAAATACTATAGTAATAAATATATACAAAATCATGTCAATTGGGGTTATCTTGGGTGGTTGGGTAGGATGGTTGTTATCTCCTCCTCTCTCTTTTAATATATATATATATATAATATATATATATATATATAATATATATAGAGAGAGAGAGAGAAGAGAGAGAGAGAGAGAGATTTATTGATATATATATTGAAAGAGATATTTTATTTTTTAAATTGGTTTTATTAAATTATTTATAGGTATGAATAAATAACTAGGCATGTATTGTCAACAAATATTCTTTTGATATACAATGAGGTAGACTTCCTTTTAATATTTTCAAGATATTAAATGTTATTTCAAAAATTAATATCAAGTTTTAAGGTTGGTTGTTGAAAAGCACAAGAGGGGATATCAATCCATTAAAGGGGAAATAGAAATGGGTTCCAAGGGAATGATAAATAATCCTAAGCTTCTTATTTCTCCTTAACTTCATCCTTATAACATGTTACTTGTTAAAAATATCAAGCATAAATCATTAAATGCAAGTAGTGATTGGGTGAGGAAGTCCACTTTCCATAATTATGAGAGCATTGAGGTTGAGTAGTTTTAAGAAGTGTAAGAGTCTTCATACCCATATAATTGAAACCTCATGGATATCTAAACCATATATTTTCCCATTTATGCAATGAGAATTTATCATTCCCATTCATTCCATTGGATTGATCCCTTCATTCATTGGATTCTATGTATTCCTAAGTTGTAGATTATAATTTGAACCTATAAGTGACCAAGGAGAGGAGAAGAAGAGAAGATGATAAACTTAAAGGAGAGATGGAAGGCTATATATGAGCATTGAGGGAAACTTAAAAGGAAATTTTTTATATATCTCGCGTCTTAAAAATGAGAAGAAACCAATAATTACAGTCATGTTCAAGGGGGGAGATCATTTTATAATGAATATGATATACAAGACAAGATTTGATGATCCTCGGTCTCGGTATCCCATATATATATATATATATATATTATAATAATATGATATAGATATATAGGAGACAAAGGGTACAAATATAATAAAATGGAACCATTATAGGTTCTAGCCTTAATCCAGGGCATCAAAAATATGTTCAGAAATGAAAGTGCTTGAAATCTCTCGAAACTGGTTTCAAATTGTAGATCTCATCATTATGATTTCTACGATGCTTGAATCACCTCAATCTGATATCGAATGAGGAAGTTATCGCGTTCTAAAGTTTTTGGAAAACGTTTTTAAAAAGCCAACTTGCAAGGTTGACTAGTAAGTGTATGGATACCACATGGAATTTTGTATGCTAACATCATGCTGACATCATCATCTAACTTGGAAGTATGGGACCGAATCATAATTTGACACATGGAGTAATCGTACTGGGACACTTGGTGAATCATTATTGGTTAAAGGATTTTGGGATGGGCCAATCATAGAGTGACATGTGGACCAATCCCAGGGCACCACATGGCACTCCAGATGATGAAAAAAAAATTATGGACCGACAAGCCTCTAGAAAAATCAATCTTCTGACCTCCAACAAATTAATGGAATGCTCTACCATTACGCAACAATTGGTTCTTATTAAACATTGGTGGAAAACATATATTTATTAACATATGGTTGGGCA
This sequence comes from Pinus taeda, assembly GCA_000404065.3. Classification (NCBI taxonomy): domain Eukaryota; kingdom Viridiplantae; phylum Streptophyta; class Pinopsida; order Pinales; family Pinaceae; genus Pinus; species Pinus taeda. The sequence continues at coordinate 211,770 of APFE030053173.1, read as the reverse complement.
ATTAGGGGGAGGAACATGCCCACCAGTCTAGCCCCAGGTTTCATTATAGTCCCATGACCAAAGGAGAAGTTTTGGGAAGGGTGGGGCATGTGGCACCCTACCCACGCCCCACCCCATAGTTTTATTTGTTGTGGTGACCACGGGTGGAGGTTATGGCAGGGGCATAGGAGAAGGGCATGGAGTTAACATCGAACCATAGTCTTATCAACCACCACAAGACCAAGAGAAAGTCCAGGGGGTGTGTGGCCTATAGACTACACCCCTCGGTCACCTATGGTGCCACATGACTAGGCAGGGAGCAGTACTATTGGCGGAGGGGCTCGGCCCATAATACACACACACACACACACACAGACACACACACACACACATATCTTGTTTAAACAAAACACACCAAACATGTCGAAGATCATGGATCGAACCCAAGACCTCCAACTTTCAAATAGTATGCCTTACCAATATACCAATGAACCATTTTGTTTCCAATTTTTGTAAAGGAATAAGTTTTGTAGAGCATTTTTGCAAGAAAAATGAAGGAGACTTATCTTGGCCATTTTTCAACATTTTTGAGCCCAAGAAGAGCCTACACAGGGGTTTTTGGGCATTCTGGATGCAATGGAAGTGTTATTTTTGAAACTTGGTCATTTAATGTTGATTTATTTGAACACTTGAGCATATAATAAAAAGGGCCACCATTGGAAGCTAGACCCAGAGGCATAGCCCAAGAGGGGTGACTTCATCATCAATTTGTTGTGTTTTGATGCTACTTGTTGTCAGTTTTAACTATTTAAAATATACAAAATTTACTTTAGTTTGTGTGCTTTTGCAATCAAGATCCATTTCCTAAAAGAATTAAACTTGCTTGCAAAACATTTCATGAAACCTTCATTTCTAATTTCAAATCAGTTTGGTATTAGAGCATGGTTTTTGTGAAGGTTTGACATAATTTGCAAGTGTTTGTTTTGAATGATTACAAGGTCCAAAGTGAGAATATGATAAGGAGTGTTTGAAGAACCAAACCCTAAAATTCACTCAAGGAGGCCACAAACTCCACAATTCATGCCACATAAAGAAGGACAAGGCCCATAGATTATGTTTGAGGATCAAAGACCTTTTATAAAGGATTTATATGATATGACTAAGATGGTGAAAGTGTTTTACAATGAGAGAACAACATGGTTTCAAGGAGAAAGTTATAATCAACCAAAAGGTAATGGTGGTAATGGGATCAAACCTCCACCTCCTCCTTCACCTTCATCCTCACCTCCTTCTTCACCTCCTTCATCCCATAGACCTACTCCTCCTCCATCTCCAAAAGGACATGCTAAGTTTCATTTGATTAATCTTGATGCCAAGTTTAAATTGCGTATGTACATTAGGGCAGTAAATGTTGAAAAGTTAGATAATTTAGTTCAACAAATTGAAGTATGTTGTAGGATTCAAAAAATTGATGATGATGTCACAAAGATCCAGCTTTCCTCTCTTTGCTTGGGAGGTGAAACTCTCATCTGGTAGGAGGCTATAACTCAAGAAGATTTGAATAAAAGTGTTAAAATGATCTCTTCTTGGAATGATTTTAGAGGTGCATTAAGAAGGAAATTTTATCCATTATCTTACATGCAAAGAGAAACTAAGGATTGGAAAAATTTTAGATAAGCTAAAGATCAGAGTGTCTAAAGTTACACACAAGAATTTAGAAGAAGAGCTTTAATCTTGGGTGTTGATTTGACTTCACAATATACTCTCCTTAAGTATATAGGTGGATTACATAGTTATTTGAGACATACTACACTTATGTTTAATCCCACTATTTTTGATGAAGTATGTGTTCAGGCAAAAATGTTCCTCGAGAGTCCAGCAATAAACCTTTTAAATTTGGAGACAAAGGAAAGGGGAAGTTTAAAGGCAAAGGAAAACAGAATTCCACTGCCAAGAAAGAGGGAGAGAAAATTACTTGTAAACATTGTTCAAAACATGACCATGATGAATACCATTGTTGGAAATTACATCCAGAATTGAGGCCAAATAAGTTCAATAACAAGGGGAAACAAAATATTGTTGCTACAACTCCATAAGATCTAGGATATGATTCAGGTGATGAAACCAAAATCACAACCATGAGAATGAAAGATATAGATTGTAATGCAAGTACTAGTTCTTCTAGTAAGCCTAATGAATGTCAAAATGATAAATAAAGAAGTGATCTTTTCCATATCAGGGTCATTACAAAACATACAAATATTGATACATTATTTGATAGTGGATCCCAATTCAATCTTATCTATAAAGAAATTGTCAAGAAACTTAATTTAGAAACTACACCTCATGCAAAACCTTACCCTTTGGGTTAGCTATGTGATAATTCCAAATTACAAGTGAGAAGAAAATGTAAACTCAAATTTTCCATCACTACTAATTTTATAGATGAGGTAGAGCTTGATGTTGTACCACTTGATATTTGTAGGATTATTTTAGGGATTCCATACTTGTATGACCAAAAATCCATATTCTATCATCATGAGAAAAAATATCATCTTTTTAAAGATGGAGTTGAGTATATTGTTAGAGCACATCTCAAGAATATGAACTAATCTCTTGATAGTGTTGGTCATATGAAAAGGCTTATAAATGCTAGCAAGAATTTTGTGTTGTTGATGATTAAAGCTAAAAATAATGTTGAATATGAAGCTTTCACAGGATGTGATTCTAAACTCAAGCATGAATTGGTTGAAGTTGTTAACACTTATGACAAGATGTTTCAGGAACCTAAAGGGTTACCTCCAAAAACAAGAATCCAACATTAGATTCAATTGCAGAAAGATGCACCACTTCTGAATATTGGCATGTGTAGAATGTCAGTTTTATAGAATGCATAAATTAAGAAGAAAATTCAAGAGTTGCTTGACAAATGGGTCATCATACATAGTACATATTGTTGTGGGTCCCCTATTGTTTTGGTTCCAAATAAGGATGGTACATGGCGCATGTGCGTGGTTTTCTGAGCTTTGAACAAAAATCGTGGTAAAGAATCGTTATCCTCTTCCTCGCATTGATAATTTGCTAGATTAGTTAAAGGAAGTTGTTTATTTTACTAAGTTAGATTTGAGAAGCGATTATCATCAGATAAGGATTGTTGAAGATGCTATTTGGAAAAAAAAAAAAAAAAAATCAATACAAAATAAGGTTTGTTTGAATGGTTAGTTTGTCATTTGGACTTTGCAATGTACCTACCACATTCATGAGAGTTATGAATGATGTATTGCAACCATTCCTTAATTATTTGTCACAGCATACTTAGATGATATTATGATTTTCAGTAAGACTCATGAAGAGCATGTCAAGCATGTGAAGCAAGTTTTAGATGTCTTGAAAAAGGAAACATTGAATTTGAAGATGCCTAAATGTGAATTTAGGAAAACCTCTTTGGTTTATTTGGGTCCTATGGTAGGAGGTAGTAAATTTAAGATTTATCCCTCCAAAGTTGATTTTATTGTGAAATGACCTAAACCCAACAATGTAACAAAAGTTAGGATCCTTTTAGGAGAAACACAATATTAGAGAAAATTTATCGCTAACTTCTCATTTACAGCAACACCATTATATGCTTTTATAAGTGTGAAGTAGGTATTTCAGTATGGAGGCAAGAAACAAAAAGCCTTCAACACTTTGAAAGAAAAATTCAGTACAAAACCAGTTCTAACACTTTCAGATCTCAAGCAACCATTTGAAATTCAAATTGATGCAATTGAATATGTTATGGGAGCAATTTTGATGCATCATGGTAAGCTAATATGTTATCCTTCTGAGACCTTTACAAATGCAATAATTAACTATCCAACTTATGATAAAGAGTTGTATGCTTTGGTACAAAGAATGAAGAAATGGAAGCACTATTTGATGCGTAAAGAAATGATTATTCATATTGACCATCAACCTTTGCAATAATTATAATCGCAAACCAAGCTACAACAAGTTAGAAATTTCAAATGGATGGGATTCCTATAACAATTTCATTTGGTAATCAAGTATAAGAAAGGTATATACAACAAAGTTGCAGATGTGTTATCATGGCCTATTTTTAATGCATCTATTATTCTTAATCATAACTCAATCATGCATGAAAGTTATATTGAATAGTATCAAGATGAAGATTTAAATAGGTGTATGCAACTTTGAGTCAAGGAAATCATGTTGAAGAGTTGGATTATCATGTTCATAACAAGTTGTTATGTCATCTTGGAAAGTTATGTGTTCCACAAGGTGAAAGATTCAATGTCATAAGTGAAGTCCACACTTATCTTATTGTTGGTCACTTTGGTGTAGGAAAAACAATTTCTCAATTACAGAGGTAATGCTATTGGCATCACATGAATGAAATTGTATCAAGATATGTGAAAAGATGTTATATGTGTACTAATAGCAAGCCAAGCAGTAATAAATTGGGTTTTTATACTCCACTTCCTATCCCTTCTATCCCTTGGTAAAGTATTTCTATGGATTTTTTGGGGGGACTACCAATGTATAGGAAAGGTCATGATTATTTATATGTTGTAGTGGATCATTTCAGTAAAATGTGTTTGTTGATGCCATGTAAGAAACATGTTACAACTGAACAGCCCACAAATATGTTCTTCTAAAATGTATGGGTTCATTTTGGGTTACCTACTTCGATTATTTCTAATCAATTTTCTTGATTTATCGAGAAGTTTTGGTCAAGTTTATGGGAACTCATGGACAAAAAGCTGAAGAAGAGCATAGCATTTCATCCAAAAATTGATGGTCAAACAAAAGTAATAAACAAAACAATAGTGCATATCCTTCAAGGATATTGTGTTAAGCATCCTAAACTTTGGGATAAGCATTTGCATTACACCCAGCATACCTACAATTGTGGCAATAATTCATCTACACAAGTATCTCCAATTGAATTTTGCTTGGGATATTTGCCAAAGTCTCCTTTGAATTTCATCTTTAGTAAATATATTGCAGTAAATGGACATAGTGATGTGGAAAAATCTAAGCATTTCATTGAAAAAATTCAATTATTGCATCAAAGGGTATAGGAACAAGTGGAGAAAATCCAAGGCAAGTACAAAACAAGAGATGATAAGCATCAAGTTGATCATGATTTCCAAGCGGGAGATCAATTATGGTTGTACATCAGCAAGGAAAGATTATAAGGTGAAGGTAAAAATCTGAAACCAATCAAATATGGTCCTTTCAAAATCTTGGAGAAGATTGATAACAACATTTTTCAATAATATTTTCCACCTTACATACAAATTTATTTTGTTGTGAATGTGGAAAAATTGATATTGTATGAGACTCATATGATTGATGATCAAGAAGAGAATGTTCAGATTCCATCTATACAATATTTTTCTCATGAATATTTAAATGAGTTGCAGTAAGGTTCAATTCTTGATAGGAGAATAAGAACTTCACACGAAGGCAATTTGGAGTATCTTCGTGTGGGGCTCAAAGGTACCAATCCAAGAAAATCAAGATGGATAGAGATCGAGAAAGTGAGGGATTTATACCCTCACTTACTTGTCGAGAAAAAACAGAGGTTTGGTGGTCCAAAATCTTCTAGTTGGAAGGAATGATCTAAGGGATCAAAAGTATGCTAAAAATGAAAGTGATCAAAATATCCCAAAACTGGCGTCAAATCATAGATATCACCGTTATGATTCTAATGATGCTAGAATCACCTCAATCTGACACAATATGAGGAAGTTATTGCCCGCTGAAGTTTTTGGAAAACAGATAAAAAAAGTCAACTTGCAGGGTTGATTGGGTAGTGTACAGATGTGACGTGGTAGTAAGTATGATGACATCATGCTAACATCATCATATGACCAGGAATTATTGGATCCAATCATAATTTTACACATGGATTAGTTGTACAGGGACATCTGACGCATCATTATTAGTTGAAAGCTTTTGGGATGGGCCAATCACAGAGTGAAACATGGCCTAATCCCAGGTCGCCACATGGCACTCTGGATGAGCCAAAAAACAATATGGATGGATAAGCCTCTGGTGGAATCAAACTGTTTACCTCCAACAACCTAGCAGACTACTCTACCATTACACCATGATTGGTTCTTATTAAACATTGGTGGCATACTTGTATTTATTAACATATGGTTCGGTGGTTGGGTGGAGGACCAAGCTAGCGGGCCATCTGATTAGCTTAGCCCCTAGTTTCATTATAGTCCCATGACCAAAGGCAAATTGTTGGGAAGCGTGGAGCATGTGGCACCTTGACCACGCCCCAACCCACGGTTTTGTTTGTTGCGGTGATCATGGGTGGAAGTTATGGCGAGGGCATAGGAGAACGACATGGAGTTAGAAATAGCCCATAGTCTTATTAGCCACCATGAGCTTAGGAGGAAGGTCAAGGAATTGCATGTCCTATGGCCTACGCCTCTCAGTCATGTGTGGTGCCATATGACCAGGAAGGGAGCGGTACTATTGGCGGAGGGGCTTAGCCCATAAAAAAATAATTTATTTATTATTTAAACAAAACACACCAAATGCATCAGAGATTGTGGATTGAACCTGAGACCTCCAAGTTCCAAACGGTTTTCCTTGCTAGTATACCAATAAACCATTTTATTGCCAATTTTTGCAGAGGAAACAGTTTTGTAGAGCGTTTTTGCAAGCATATTGAAGGAGGCCTATCTTGGCCATTTTTCACCCTTTTTGAGCCCAAGAAGAGCCTACACAAGGGTTTTTGGGCATTTTGGACGCAATGGAAGTGTTATTTTTTCAAGTTAAGAATTATATGTTGATGTATTTGAACATTTGAGAATATAATAAAAAAAGGATACGGTTGGAAGTTGAACCCAGAGTATGATCTTGCATACCTTCTCATCTTGCTTCCATTATATCATTGCTTCTTCTAGCCAATAAGATTGTGGAATGCAACTACCAAATAGTAAACCCTTTTTTTCTTCCTCTTTCCTTAAGAGTGCATCTGCCATAATATATTTTTTCCCCTTTTTTATATAATTTCAAAGTCATAACCCAACATTTTTGTGATCCATTTTCGATTCTCCCCTAAAGATATCCTTTTCTCCAATAAGTACTTCAAACTATCATGATATGTTTTTGTTTTGAAGTGTATTCCCATTAGGTATGGAACCCATTTCTTAATTGCATGTAGCATGGCCAACATTTATTTCTCATACATGGGTCTAAGTAAGTTATTTCATTTAAGTTCACAACTCTCAAAATCACACCAATACCATGGCTTGAGGCATCACACTCCACATTGAAGCTTTTTGTGAAGTCGGGTGTTTGCAAGATAAGAGTTGTTCACAAAGCCTCTTTAAGTTCCTTAAAATATTTTTTTGCTTATTTATTTGAAGAAAATACTTCTTTATTCAATAATTTTGTTAGAGGTGTTGATATTTGACCATAATTCTTAACAAAATTGCAATAATATCCTATCAATCCTAAAAAACCTTTGAGTTTCTTCAAGGTATTGGGGGTTGGCCATTCCTTCATCATTTTGATTTGTTATGATCCACCTTGAAACCCTCATGTAATATAATGTGATGAAAATATTCCACTTTTGAACCCTAAAGGAACACTTAAAAGTATTTATGTATATTAGTTTCTCTTCCAATAGCGTTAAGACCCTATCAACATGTTGTACATGCTCTTCCCAAGATTTTTTGTAGATTAGTATTTCATCAAAAGTACTGACGCAAATTCTCCAAGGAAAGGTTTGAAAATAGAATTCTTCAAGCTCTGAAATGTTGAAGATGCATTTGCAAGTCTAGATGGCATAACCAAAAACTGATAATGACCTTCATGTGTTCTAAAGGTTATTTTGGGAATTTCTTCTTAGCTAATTTTGATTTAAAGATATCCAAAATTAAGATACAACTTTGTAAAGAAAATTGATCCATGCATCATAGAAGAATAAGAAACTTATCTTTGATTGTCATTTTGTTGAGTTTTCTATAATCTGGAAAAATATACCATGAACCATCCTTATTGGAACCCATTACAATTAGTGAAGGAAAATTTCTATGTATAGTTTGAATGATGCCAATCTCTAACATTTCTTGAACCATACATCCAATCTCACTCTTTTGTGCATGTGGGTACTTGTAAGGCCTAATGTTAGGTGGTACACTTCTAGGTTGCAAATGAATAGCATGGCCATGATCTCGGGTAGGTAGAAGACCCTCATGCATATTTCCAAATACCTTAGAATTATTTTTGATAACTTTTTGGAGATCCAATGGAGTGGAGGATATAGATGCTTGTTGGCCACCCAATAGAATCCCCTCTCATTTTTACAAATAAAATATTTCCCTCTTTTAATTTTCTTGTTTGTTTTTTTTATTTTGATACCTAGCTTTGAGCTTATATGAGGGTAATGATTTTGAAGAACAAAATTGGTTCTGGGTTGTGACATGTTTATCTTTTCATTTCGTAATTGGTGTGCTAATTATTTCTAAGAAACTGGAAAACTCATCTGAAAATTATGCTGACTTTGGTAGCTGGTCATTCTTGCTACATCACAATGTTTCTTCTTTTTCTGAAGTAATAATATGTCCCATGTTATTTGTGCCACTTCATGAGGCCATAAGCCCATTTAACCTAGCCAACATACGAATATTAAGTTTTCATTACATTTTTATATATTTCCTTACTTTTATTATTGGTTAAAATTATGCTCAAATCATCATATTTATGCATTATATAACATACGAATATTAAGTTTTCATTACATTTTTATATATTTCCTTACTTTTATTATTGGTTAAAATTATGCTCAAATCATCATATTTATGCATTATATATCTTCAAGGATTATGGATACTTTGTTTCTCACGGACCTTTCCATAACATAGGTATACATTTTTTTGAAAGGGCACATAATCCTATTTATGAAATGTTGTAGTTCCATGAACTCATGATATCCCTTACCATTATTGAACTTGTGATTAGTGTTTCATTGATTTTTATTTTTGTTCACATCAAAGTTAAAAACTATGGCCTATGGTTCTATGTGCAATTAAACTCTAGTATGAAAAGTTCTTGATGTATCATGTAATGAAATGATATTTAGTAGTGGTGGGTAGGTTCAATGGGATTTGTTCTGAAAGAATTATCAATGTTTCGAGGTGACATGTCACATTATATTTGAGTAATAAAATGTGATTCTCGACATAGGTTTACATTGTTCATTGTTGTCATGATTGAGTTTTTAGGTCATTCCGTTGTTACTATTACTATTTACTACATCTAGTACCTCACACCAGTCATCCAATTCGTAACATAGGGTTTTAGTCTTTATACTCTATGCATTCCAATTTCCTATTCAGGCCGTGCATTCCACTTTGTAAGTCATTAGGGTTTCAAACCTATCTTTAGCTCATTTTACCCCCTTTTCAAACCAAATATCGAGTAATTTTTTGCTAGATTCTTAGTCATGCCTCCCATAATTCGAACCAATTTGGTTGGAGGTGATATCATCAAGTCTTATGAGGATTATCTGGCACTATTTTAAGAGGTCATTTGGTGGGACATTATCCAATGCTTTCATGGTTTTAACGATGGAGTGGTAAAGGCCTATGACTCTACTATTGGAAAAAGGGTCAAGGCTGGTGATGTGGAGAGCTAAGTTGTTGTTAATTTCATAGCAGATGCAACTCATCTCTCCACAGAAGAGGATAACTAGTAAAATAACTATCCAGTGCATGATGTACCATGGCAAAAACTCATGGAAAACAAAAATTGTGCATACAACGTTAAAGTTATGTTGGTTACTTTTCTAAAACCTAGATGGCAGGATTTATTATATTTTCATCGATGTTTCATAACATGTGAAGGTTGGTACAAGTTGGTTTTCATGTACCACATTCGTATGCTAATGATATTCTTAGCTTACAAGGTTAACCTCTTGTATTACTTACATAATATTCTTGCCAAGATGGCTAGGGCATATCAGGCTAAATGCAAAAAACCTAACTAGTCCCTTTTCCATCATGGTCTAATTTTCACTTTAGCGCAACATTTCTTCGTTAAAAATGGTGATGTTTGGGATGCTTTTCTCCTTTGTAATGGCTATGAAAGACCCCATGCTTTTGAATAACTAGATGTTTCCCCTAGGGTTTCACCTGATCTTCCACCAACTAGTTCGACTCCATATGATTCGCATATTATTGATGATGATGGCCCTAATAAGACATCCCATGTTGAACAATCATATTTATCTAATGGTAAAATGGTCAAAATTCTTAAAATTGTCCCTATTTGTGTTACAAGAAGTATGGCCAGGAGTTTTGAGTTTCATCATGTTGAGTTAAAACCAGAATTTAAGGATAATGACGAACCAAACTTCTCAGACTATAATCCTCATTTTGAACTTGCATAGTAAAAGGGAGTTATTCAACCAAAACATAACCCTCAGTCTAGGCTAAAAATTAAACAAATAGAAAGGAAAATATCAAGGGTTGGGTGTAACAAGTGTAAGAACATCCCAGTTAAGGAATTTTTTGTTGATGTGGAATCATCTACTAAACCTTTTCTAAAGAAAAACAAACCTCGGTCTATGGATAATTTTGGTTTTGTTGAAAATGATAATGATATTCATGATGGTGACATTAGTTCAAGAAAATTTCCTCAGAGCAATATTTTCTTTGATATATTTATACTTGATATTTATTGGCATCAATAGTTCCTAGCTATAGTGCCTAATCTCGAGCACTAGATTAACCAACTAATGTAGGAGAACAACCAACTTAGGATGCTTAATGATCCAGGGGGGGTCCCTAAGGGCTTGATTTTCGAAGTTTCAGAATCTCAATAGCATTGGCAGTAGGCTGTAGTGTTTGTCATTATGAACCCATTGACACGAACGACACCTCAATTGGAGTAAATATGACCATTTTATTACTGTCAAAATTTAACAAGTTACAAAAGAAAGTGGTACTTACTTTGATTATATGGCGATTGATTGCCCAATAAGCCATTGACACATGGTTCTATGCAATTTTCTGCCCTAGCCTTACACAAAAGGCAAAACGAATATATTAAAAAAATTATTATATAAAAACCAAAAATCAAAAAATAATAATAATAACAAAGATATAGTTATTACTTATTGTTATAAAATTTTGGGTTGTATATTAACAATATAAGCCACATTATATTTTGGAGGTCAAACTATATAACCTATGGGCTATTGTTAAACAATATATATTGGAGGTCACATTGTATCGGGCATTAAAACCATATACTATATGGTCCAACCAAATCACACGGTGGAATACATGGTATGGTCATGGTTTGGAGTGGTGACCATTGTAACTAAACCATGGCGTGTGCATAAATTGTGGCATGTGGACAGTTGTGGTATGAAGCAGTCAACAAACAGTTGAACGTCGGACCGTTAACATGTAATGGCGGGAGGGATATATATATTATTATATAATATATATATATATATATATATATATGTGGGTCGTTGGATTTGAATTATTTCCAGGTTCCTATGAATTATTTCCAGTGATTCAAATATATGAGAATGTTATTTTTATACGAATTGAGTTAATACATATGGTGCATCAATTTCTAATTTATTATTTCATTTCATTATCCGTGTATTGAATTGTTTCATAAATAAATAAATGAAAGATAATTCAATTTACAGAAGTTTCTATGGTTATCTTTTCCGTTTTCCTCATCTAAGAATAGGATTAGATAGTTAGTTATTTGCAGTGAGTATTTATTCTTGATTTAAAGTATTTTAAAAAAAATAGATTGCTCTTTTTTGTTTAAAATATTGGAGGCTTAAATTATTGTAGTATTCCATATTTTATTATATATTATCTAGAATTATCATTATTCTAGATTATAATTGCATTCATAGTTTATAGATTGCATCTAAAACAATTAGCATTTTTTTTTTTTTTTGCTAAGTAAAGACTGAACTATTATATTAAAAAAGAGAAAAAATATTTACAAGAGATATACACCTCTGAGAGCCATGGAACAGCTCTCTGACAAGAAATTCTCATTACATCTGATGTTTCTGCTTGTAAGAGCCAGAAAAACAAAACTTCAAAAAGAAATGTCTGGAACGGGAATTGTCCAACCTGGACCAATTACACAAGACTTAGACAGACCAGCCACCCACAAGAAGGATCCGACCCCGAGATCAGAGACCGAGTTTACAAAGCTGCGAAGCTTCAGAGAACAAGCAAACGAACCAGGACTGAACAGAGAAAAAACAAAATGAAGCGGTTTGCCTGAGTACAGGCTTACCCCAGAAAGGCTGATAGTCATTTGCTGCTGCCCTTTTTCGCTTCAGCCTCGCGTGCCAAAGCTCGTTGCTTCCTTTCTTCAGCTGCCTGGATCGGGTCGGGCTCCCAGGAAACTTCGACTCCAACAGGGACGTCCTCAATGCTGTCATAGCCAGGCGGCAGCTTGAGATAAAGTTTGTAGTCCAACGAGTCTTCCTCTTCTTCAATTCGCATGCCACTGCCATGAGAATCCATCTGAGTCTTCATTGAGCCTTCAGCCGAGGCCATGGGAGCTTTGCGTTTGAGGCTGCGAAGCTCTTTGGCAGCTTCCGCCTGCTCTGCCGAGGGAAAATCAGTGCTGTCACCCTCCATTCGGCTTTGAACCTCTGGGATGTAGGAGGTGTCCTGAGCCTTGGAAGAATTATCAGAGGTGGTGGGCATTTTCTCCCCTGAATCCTGATTGCTACTGTCATCCACCTCATCCACCTCATCGAAGATGACTGTAATGCGAGCTCGGATCACTGGTCTGTTGGTCCGACGATGATAGCAAAGAGTAGCAATTTGGACCACGTTGTCCAAATCCTCGGAAGGCGAAGGCGTTGAGGCACCAGAGGGAGGCGAAGCGCACGCTAAGGGAGAAATCCTCTTCGGGCTGGTCGGTCTTCTCTGTTTTGTGCCGCTAAACTGGCTAGAGTGACCTCCCCTACGAGGCGACTTATAACCACCGCGAGGAGCCATGAGTGGCGAAGTGAGCTTGACACAACTGAGCAAACAGGAATTGACTGAAATATACCTGCCGCCAATTCTGCAACTACCGCAAATCCCCTGCACATTCGTCTTAGTAGAGCTCACAATCCTGAACACTGGGCATGAGATGGCGACGCAGATGGGAATTCCCTGAACAATTCCCTGGGCAATCGCAGGATTTCCCTGAACAATTCCTTGGGCAATCGCAGGATTAAAACTGGAGCCGGGTCGCTTACCTGAACAGTAATAAGGAGGCGCCATGATAGAAGTTCTGGCCTCAGAGCCTCGGTAATCCGCCTGCCTTAAAGGGCTTTTAATGCCGTTGCTTGTACTGGCACCCAAAACGCTATCAAAATCCATGGCCACCACCTGGCGGGAGCGTGAAGCCATGTGGCTTGGGCGTGGGGCGTTAATGCGATTCATGTCAAACCATAACACCCGCATCCGAGTGTAAAACAACTAGCATTGCATAGATTGAATTTTACTAATTCTTCACGAGTTTTTGGATTTTACTCTTTTGCATCATATTCTTGAGTTACAGTGTTTTTTGGATTTTACTCTTTTGTATCATATTCTTGTACATTTTTTGTATTACATGTTCTTATTTGATCTTGCATATTATGTGTTAATTGCATTATTTTATTATACTATCATGATCATTTAACTTGTAGATTAGGTATATTAACATAAAATATAGTTTTATATTAATTTTAGCATAACAATAAGATCATACCCCAGTATTTTCCTTCAAAAGATGAAGAGGCATTTAGGCTAATGGAGCCTTTAAAACCATTGACTTAAACCCATCAAGAGTGACCATCCCAAATGGCTTGGGCTATTGAGAGGGCCTCGGGCAGGGCCACATCCCCTTTATTGACAAAGGTCAAAATCCTATGTCAACAATGTTTGAATGTCTAATGAACATAATTGTACAATTACACCTCAATGCCCTTTTTTTTAGTAACTTTGTCATGTTATTGGAGCTTATCACTTTACGATGTTTCCTTTGGATACTTCTAAGATCAATTTCCTTTCCTTCTAAGGAAAATATTATTGAAATATCTCGAAAATTAAGCATCATTGTTCCCAATGATTGTAATCATTGGTACCCTAATACAACATCAAAACCACCCATTTGTTTTGAAATCATAGAACTATTCAAAAATACTCCCCCACATTTAACTTAATATTATGGAACTTCCCTAAACAATTTAGAAATACCTCCATCTGCAATCATTACTTGAAAATTGGGTGTTGGATATACAAAGAAATTAAAAAGTTTTTCCAATTTATAATTGATGAAGTTATGGGTACTACCTAAATCAATCAATATTGTTACCTTTTTATTTTTCATATATCCTTCATTGAGGGTTTGTGGAGTAGTTATGTCATATAATGCATGAAAAGATATTATTGGGGTAATCTGTTCATTTTCTAGATCTTGTGACAGTTTCAGTTCTTGATCTTCTTCATCTTCAAAGTCTATGTAGAATAATTTCTTCAAACTACATTTATGCCCCTTGTTGTAATCTAGGGAAGAGTGACCATTGTTACTAGTAATACAGACATCAAGGAATCACATAACAAGCATAAGTAAAGATACAGAGATATATTAATAGAGAACTAGTTAAAACACTCTGCTATATTATATTTTATTAGTTGAATCAAAACTAACATGCGCACACACACATTATATATTTATAATATATATAATATATCTTATATATATATATATCTATATATATTATATATATATATCTATATATTATAATATATATATATAATAATATATATATTATATATATATATATCTGGATATATGATATATAATTTATATATATATCTATATATATATATATATTTATATATAATATTTATATATTTATATATCTTCTATCTGTCTATCTATCTTTATATATATACTTAGGATAGTTTGATCAGCCTAACTATCAACCAGACATTACACACACACACATATATATTGTCAGGATAGTTATAGCATCCTAACTATCCAACTAGACATTATAACTAATCCAACATTAATTAACTCTTATGACTTTTGTTGTTACAATGTACGTTTATCAACTAGACTTAAGCTAGGTGGCTAGGCTGACTAGCTCCTCCAATACCCCTTATTGTACCTACTATCACAATTGAAAAATAGTTTCTTTGCTCTTCTTTCATCCATTTGTTGATTCAACCTTCTAATTTAGTAGAGTGGGCATGGTTTTCTTTATAGTTATTAGTGATCCATTTTCTAGTTGTCATATTTTTTACTTTCAACATTCCTTACCAAATCGAAAGCATGCTCTAGAGATTTAGGTTCAAAGTCACGCAGCTCATGTTGGATTCTTTCCTTTTAATTTTCAATAAATAGGTCTAGAAAATTATCCTTTAAACTATTCTTTACCCTTAAACTCAACTTTTAGAATTATTGAATGTGCTTTGTAACAATATATTTTTGTCAATGATTTACCAATTGAATAAAGAATGTATTTCTCTTAATATTCCCATAATGTGCTATCAATTCCTCTATAAAAATGGACCAATATATAATGAAATCATTTTCCTTTAGCAAATCTATTAATAGCATACATGTTGGTCTTCTTCTAAAAAAATGGGTGCCATAATTACCTTTTATAAATCTGCAACTCGGTGGAGATAAAAGTATTACTCCATCTGAAATATCCATTTTATAGGATCTATCCACAAAACTTCCTTATATCTATCTTTAGAATGTATATTTCCTTGGTGCTCACTTGAAGCCCTGATTATATGGATTTTTGATTGAAAATCTACAATTATGGTTTAGAGATTTAATATTTGTGTTCTCCAATTGTGAAAGGATATTAACAATAGGTAATTAAGTTTAATCAAAATGGTTCTCCTTGTTTTCATTATTTCCTTGGATTAAAATATTACTTTTTGAAAGCCTCTCTAGGAGAAAATTTTCCATTTCATTTATGGACTTGTCTATTCCATGTTTTTTTTCATTTATCTTCTTTTCCATCTCTTTTTTAATTTTTTGCTTGAGAATCTTATAATAAATCCACATTTTTCAATATACTACCATCCATTTCATTAACTTCTTCTCTAATTGAGATGACTTGAATTCTAAGTCTTCGCTTTCTTCATAAGTCTAGGATGACCCTTTAATAGGTCTAATTGGTGTGGTATATTTCTTTGGAGTCACATTAGACTACAATAATAGTACTCCTCTTTATGACAACCTTTAGTCACCAAAAAAAAATGGATCTTCTAATCAATAGTTAGGTCACTTGTAATTTATGTACCTTTAAAACCTTAATTTGGAGCATACTTGAATGGATAAATATATTCTTGATCTATCTCTAATATTTTATTCCTTTTAGTTCTAAAACTTTTGTTTGTAATACTCTAATACATATTTTCTGCAATTCCATAGGTGTAGGTGCCAAGTGAAAGTTATGGTAACTTTCCCAAAACGTGTTGATTGTTGGCCTCTTCCCATAAGCAAACTTGTATAGCATGCCACTCATCTAATTACTCAAATATAATTATGAAAATTTTACTTGATGTACTTCTCTACGTCTCCTAAGATCCCTAAATATTTAACAGTTTGAAAAGTCTCAGAAAACAAAGCATAGTAAAAATACCAAGTTTCCCTATTTAAAATTTGTTCAAGGTTATTTACAAACCTTAACTTCCACAAGGTATAACTATGAAATTCTATTGAACCAAATTCTAAAATTTGAACTAGATGTTCCTCAAGATTTATCCTTAATATAAGCCAATTTTCATTGTTTGATACTTCCTATGAAAAAATTATTGCAAAAATTCCAAATTGACATGTTTGAAAATGATTTAATGAGCATTCAAGAACCCTAAATTTCTTAGGGTATATATCTGAAATTATAGCAAACAAATATATAAAAATTGAACTAGATGTTCACCAATATTTATCCTCAATATGGTCCAAGTTTCAATTTCTAAAGCATACTATAAAAAATGTTATAGTAAAAATTTCGAACTGACCTATTTGAAACTAATTTCATGAGCATTTGGGAACCCTAACTTCCCTAGAGCATATATTTGAAAATATAGTGAATGAAGATCCGAACTTTGAATCATATGCTACCTAATATTTATCCTTAGTATTATTTGAGTTTCTTCATCTAAAACCTCCTAGAAAAATAAAATTATATGGAAAATGCCAGGATAACGTATTTGAAGTTATAAATCCCTAGAATCATGATCTCTAATACCAAATGTTATGAAACTTGCACCTTCAAAATGATAAGAAACAAATACAACATATTTGGACGGGTTTAAGTTCCTCTTACAATGAGTACAAAGTGTATAGTACAATTGATGACTCCTAAGGACTGGCCTCCTTATATATATTATTAATAATGAGTACATTATACAATACAAGGATCTCCTTCTATATATATAAGACAAAGAGTACATTTATAATAAAATAAGACCATGTAAGGTTTTGGCCTACATAACAATATAACAAGAGAAGTGTAATCACGCAATATATAGGGATTAATAAAGAGATTTAGGGTTACATGGGCTTATATAGGGCTTTAAAAAATTATTATTATTCCATATTAATTATTGCTAAATAGGTGCTCAATAGCAAGAATATGACTTTGTTGGATTGATTATGAAATTAGACAACAAATTGGACTCATGTACATACTAAAAATAACTTGTTGGGATTCTCCCTAGGGGTGTAATGGGAGCTAAAAGGGCCCATTATATTAATAATTATTTAATTCTGGTGGAAACAATGAATTTAAGGTGCACTAGGTTCACTATTTTGTTAATTACTAAATAAAGATCACTAGGTAATTATTGTCAATAAATGTAACGTGTACTTATTAAAGAAACTCCACTAAGTAGTTAGGAGGTTGTTATGATTATGCTTCTCCACATAACTACAAATAAGGATGGATTTATCTTTATGAATAAATTACTAGAACATTTTATATTTGAGTTAAACTCACTAGTAGATTTTCTTCTCGTAGATGCAGTTGAAGAGTGGATTCCTTCCATAAAAGATCATTATATGGTGGTTCCCCACCTTAAAGATATTTTCATAAATGAATAATTGAAAAATTATGAATATGTTGTTTGATATGTTTTTAAATTGGTTTCAAGAGCTAATAAGAAATACAAATGGTATTGGAGTTATTTCTTAGGCAAGAAGGGAAGAATTTTGTTTTATTTTTAAGATTCTCTAAGGAAAAAATAAGGCCATAACATATAGATTCATTCCCACCTTTTCATTCCCACCTTTTTGTGTAGAATATGAAAAATAATATAGATCTAATTTCTTCTTAGAAAAACCTCTCATTAAAAATAAAATAAAATAAATATTTCCATTCAAAATTCAAGAAGTGAATATTTTACTAATTTAAAATTAATATTTTAAGGTTTTTTTTAATGTAATAACCATGAATACAATAGAGCATATATATTTATGTTGATTTCTTAGCTAAGGATGGAATTCCAATACTCATGAAATGGGACTATTGAAAGTTTGTATATTTGGAGTATATTTAAGAAAAAATAAAATAGGTTAGGGAGGTTTCAATAATTGTACCAGATATGAAGAAGGGAATCCACGAATTTTAAGACCGGAAGTCCTACGTGAGATGTATTCATTTTAAAAAGAGAGTATGCTTGTGATGATTGGGAGTATGCTTTGGAGTATACAAATATACCTGCATTGTATGATTTGGAGTATGCTTGTGATGATTGGGACATGGATAGTTGTAACTTCTAGGAAGATAACCACTTCCACGTATTTGGTGATTGTAATCCACCTTATGCAAAGAACGTCATTATGGGGAGTTAGGAGTTATTTATGGCTACTGGTGTTGTTAAAGATATAAAATAAACCATTTTTGATATGAGTTATTTTTTTTTACCTTTTCCTTTCAAATCTCCTTGATCCCATGATTACCCTTAGCTATTAAGGTATAATGTATGTTTGGTTAGTTTTCTATTTTGCATTAAGAAAGGGCTAGAAATTAGTTAAAGAGTGCTTTATATATATATATATATGGAATAAATTGAAAGAACTAATTTTAATTGTTCAAGATCACAATAATATACTTTAACAGGAATATACCTTTCAGATTATTGACACGTATGGACAAACAAAGTGCTAGAAGAACAAAGCGATTAGTGGGCATATTTTTCAAGATGTTGGCATCTTTGTTATACATTAATATGGGCATCTCTTTTAGTTTTTTCTCATAGCCAATTGAAAGAGTATGTTAATCCTATAGATGTTGTTCGAACCTAGGAAAGTGTTTTGTGTTCTGATTGTTAATGTAATGAACAACTTGGATGCCTTGGTATGCATCAGTTGATGCATTGCTAAGGGTCTTTATGCCAATTATATGTAACTTGTGTCTAATCTGATTTTAGAAAATTGAGTAAGTTCTTTGGATAGTGTTTGTTAGTTGTTGGGGTATATATTCCCCCCGTACTTATAAATATGTGTGAACTCTATTGGATTATGACAATTGTTGTGAAACTCTATTATAATTTCTTATGTTGAATTTATGTGTTTAATTGAGATTTGGACACAGGTTATACCTTGAGTTTGGGCCTAATCGAGGTAAGCCTCTGTGAACATTTCCTTTCCAGCTATTTTTTTATGTACATGTGTCTTTCTTGCCATTAATTTGGTTAATGTTAAATATATTTGTGATTATTCGAGTGGACTTAATGGTGTGCTTGTTAAGTATAGTTGGATTGATTTCCATTTCAATAATTTTCTTGGTCTTGTTTTTTCATTGACTGTGTTTTAGAAGCATTCACATAGTTGTTGTGAAATAAACAATCATTGTTGCAAAATCAACAAACTATTGCAAAATTGCAGAACTGCTGCAAAATCAGACTTTGATAGGAAAACCTCATTAATCATTAATCTTGTTTACAATATTTTTACTACAATAATTGGGTAAAATTATGGCTAGGATAATCGTAATAGTTTGACATCTCTTAACTCTGATTGTCACCACTTGTAGGTTTTATGCATAGGCATACCACTTGATAGGAATTTTGCTATTGGTGTATATAACATTGAGTCCTCCTAGGTTAACAAACCCTAGTTGATAATTAAATGACTACGTGAACTATCTCTTAATACAAATACATATATTGACTCTATCATTTTTACCGCCATCCAGGGAGGCACTTAAAGTACTAAAAGTTCTTATCCAATATAAAATGACACTGGGAGTGAAAGCAACCAAAGGGAGGTAGTTAGTGACCCTTTCAGTAACCTACATCATGAATTTCCTACATTTAAAGCATGTTAAGTAGACTCCATAGATAGAATAAAGAAAAATCCATAAAAACCCAAATACGTGGTATTGTAGGAACCACGGCTACTAACATTTTGGAAGATGAATCAGGGAAACCTGAGAAGGGCCCTTTTGCGCAAAATATTGTGCTAGGGTAACTACTGAAAGGTGGGGAACCAATAGGGGAAGGATCTTTATTTCATGAAGAAACATAAATTTATTCTACATCTAACAAAGTCCAAACCCCTGAAACTATAGATGAGGAAAATACGCCAGACAAAGAGGTAAATGGACCATAAGGTCATGTTAGTTTTGAGTTTCCCATCCAAGATCCTCATGCGATGGTACAAGTGAAGAATATTCCTCTCTCTGACTTGCCCATTTTTCATGGCCTTTCCAAGGAAGACAAAACACATTTCTTTTTTAGTTTAATGTCCTTTGTTGCAATTATGACTACTCCACAAATGCATAAAAATTGAATTTGTTCCATGCACTCTAAAAGATTCAACACCTTGTTGGTTCATGGGACTTGGAGGAAACTCCATTCGGACATGGGTTGAAATGAAGAGGATATTCTTGAAAAGGTATGAGGACTCTTGTCAAGTCTGAGATATTAAGGAATAAACCTTCAAGATGTCCCAAGCCAACGATGAAAGTTTGGAAGATTATATGGAATGATTTCAGCATACCCTTTCCAACTTGTATTTTCAACTTATCTCCCTATGTTTTTACTCAAATTTCAAGCATGATCACTCATTGGATGCAGAATTTGATTTTTCATCCAAGGAGTACCTATATTGAATACTTTCGACGGAGTGCATTACATGAAAAATGAGAAATACATGAAAAACGTTATTGAAATCACGTTTTTTCATGTATTTCTCTTTTTTGTGTTATAGAATGCATAGAAAGTATTCAACATGGGTACTCATTGGATGTGAAATTAAATTTCGCATCCAATGGGTGCTCCCGCTCAAAATTTGAGTCAAATCATAGGAAGATAAGTTGAAATATAGGTTTTTTCTTTTTTCACTCCAAAATTTGATGAGGTAATATAATATTATTTTATTATTTCCACTATTATTGTATAGTTTTTTTAGGCCCATTCTAGACCTCAAAATTTCTCTAGTGATATTAGTTGCAAAGTTGGGAACATGACAATCAAGAATGTCCAACTCACAAAACAACTTGTATTATACCCTCCTACTCAAACCATTGTTGAGCATGATTTTCCTATGTGGGTGGAAGAGGAAGAATTATATCAATCATCCTCTTACCCCATTTGTACACTAGAATCCACCACAGGAAATAGACACCTAGATGAATATAATGTATTAATACTTTTTTGCAAAACAAGTACCTTGTTGCCATGCAAATTGATGAATTAAGAGAGGAACCTTTAAGACAACCCAAAGACATTCCATGGGCAGAATTACTCACTATTGGTTTTGATCAAGACCATGTCAAAATTGTGGAAATCAAGCCCTCTTGAACTTTAGAAATCAATTCTTCCCTTTCAATAAAGCAAGAGAAACAATTGCTTATCGTCTTAAGGTATCACCTTGATGCCTTTTTTTGGGATTACAAATAAATGAAGGGGGTCCACCCCTTAGACTGTACACATCACATATACATCAAATAATTCCACAAACTTGTTCACCGGCCCCATAGAATGATGAACCTTACACTCAAAGACATGGTAAAAGAAGAATTGGAGAAATTATTAGATGCGTGATTCATTTACCCTATTTAAGACAATGAATGGGTATCATCTCTAGTTATTCTGCCCAAAAAGAATGGGAAATGGAGAGTTTGTGTTGATTACAAGGAGTTTAATAAAGCTTCCAAGAAATATCATTTCCTTTTACCTTTTATTGACCATGTTTTGGATGCTCTTGCAGGAAAAAAAATCTTCTCATTTCTAGATGGCTTCAATGGGTACAATCAGATCCAAATCAATCTTGAAGACCAGGATAAGACTATCTTCACATGTTCATGGGGGGGATTTTCCTATATGGTCCTTCCATTTGGCTTGTTTAATACCCATGCTACCTTCCAAAGGGCAGTATTGAGTATTTTTGTTGATCTTGTTCATGAATCAGTTGAAATTTTTATGGATGACTTCACTCCTTATGGAATTGAATTCTAGGAAGCCTTCTCTAACTTGCCTAAGGTTTTGAAAAGATGCATTGAAATGAATATCTCTCTAAGTCCAAAAAAAGTGTGATTTTTTATGAATGTGGGGATTATTTTTGCCACTTTCTCTCTAAGAAAGGGTTTTAGGTTGACCCTAATAAGATTGTCATTATCAAAAGAGTCCTATTCCTTAGAAACAAAGGGATGTTAGGAGATTCCTAGAATTAGTTGGATACTATAAGAGATTTATAAAGATTTTATTAAAATGGCCTCACCTTTTTTTGGTTTGCTAACAAATTATTTATATTTTTGTTAGACAAACTAGTATCAAGAAGCATTTGAAGATCTCTAGGAGACGTTGACAACTACACCAGTACTCAGGGGCCCAAATTGGGCCTTGCCTTTCCCTAAATGCATCAAAAAAAGAAGTAGGGGAAGCCTTGGGACAGTTGGAAGCACTACAACAAAATAGGCAATTTACGCTAGATTTAGCACCAGATTTTAGTG
Organism: Pinus taeda; assembly: GCA_000404065.3. NCBI lineage: Eukaryota > Viridiplantae > Streptophyta > Pinopsida > Pinales > Pinaceae > Pinus > Pinus taeda. The sequence continues at coordinate 188,798 of APFE030053173.1, read as the reverse complement.
CATTTTTCTCTCCATTGGGATGATCAGCTTGGTGCTAAATCTGGCTCTATTGTACAATTTTTAAAGCATCCCTTTTTGCGCCAAATTTTGCATCATATTTTGCACCAAGATTTGCATTTGGTTTTACAACAGGTTTTTCTTCTAGTTTTGTGCTATTTTTTGCATCTATTTTTGCATCATTTTTTGCTTCTTGTTTTGTGCCATTCTTTGCTTCTATTTTTGTGTCATAATTTCCATCGAGTTTTACACCATCTTTTGCATCTGATTTAGTGTCTTTTTTTGCATCGAGTTTGTGCCAGTTTTTACATCTAGTCTTAGGCCATTTTTTGCTTCTAATTTTGTACTTATTTTTACATCTATTTTTGCATCAATTTTTTTGCCTTTTTTTACACCATTTTTGCATCTAATTTTGCACCATATGTTGAATCTAATTTAGTGCCAAAATTTTCATCCATTTTTGCACCATTTTTTTCATCCACTTTTTTGTTTCATTTGTCTCTGTTTTTTGCATCCTATTTTGCACCTAATTTTGCATCATTTGTTGCATCCAATTTAACATAATTTTTAACAGCATTTCTTGCATCCAATTTTGCATCATTTTGAGCATCTAAATTTTCACCCTATGATGTACCATGTGTTGCGTCCACCTTTGAATCTCATTTTGTGTCTAATGTTACGTTCAATTTTGAGCCATTTTTTTCATCTACATTTGCATTTGCTTTTGCACCATGTTTTGAATCATTTGTTGCACCTCATTTTGCATCCAATGTTGCATCCAAATTTGAGCCATTTTATGCCCATTTTCGCACCATTTTTTCTACTTTTATGTCCAAATTTTCACCATTTTTTATGTCCAATTTTACATCCTTTTTGGTGTCTAATTTTGCATCCTTTTTGGCATCCAAATTTGCATCCTTTTTTATGCCACATTTTGTGTCCACAATTGCATCTCATTTTGCACCTAGATTTTAGTCTGAATTGTCATCTAGTTATGCATCATTTTTGGCATCCTTAGTTTCACCCTTTTTTAGTCGTATTTTGCTTCTTGTTTTATGTCTTTTCTTACATCCTTTTTGCACCCAATTTTTCATCCTAATTTTACACCATTATTTGCATCCTCATTTTGGTCTCCATTTTTACATCCTTGTTTGCGCCCAATTTGGTATCTTTTTGTATGCCCTATTTTGTTCCCTTCTTTGTGTCTAGTTTTACACCCTTTCTTAATTCTACTTTAAAACCCTTTTTGTTTCATTGTTTGCATCTTGTTTTAATGACTAGTTTAACATCCAATTCTACTCCCAATTTTGCATCGATGGTTACATTCACTTTTGGCTTCTTGTTTACAGTTTTACTTTTACTTCCATTTTACTAATTTTATTACATAGTGAAATGTATTACAGATTCTAAATATCATTTTGGTGTAGGATTTAATGCACAGTTAGATGAACATAAAACCATCTCAATTTATCTTATAAACCTAAGATAGACTGATTTAGAGAAAGGTTGTTCTAGGACTTAGGATTCTTAGTAGATCAAGATGTAGAGTAGAGATTAAGAAAAGAAAAATGAATTCATGTGAGTCCTTGCATGTAGGTCTTGTTGGAGTTTTTAGTGTAGCTGGGAACTGCTCCTAGATAGCTCCAAGTCTTGGTCCTACACACAAGAGAGAGAACAAACAAAACTTCACAACATAATATCTTGATAATTGAAACTATCACAAACATATAAATATTACTGAATAAATAAATATAAGCCAAAATCCAATCCATTCATTAGTTAAATAGGATAAGTAAAGAATGAACAACTCCCAGCTCCTAAACTCTCCCTCTCAATATAGATTTTAGCAGTGTGACAATACATGAATTCCCATCATTTCCTCAATGGCCAAGCCTCCAATATATAGGAAAGTGAAGGCTATGAAGATTTCCCAAATTCCTCATTATTTCAATTTTGGCAAAAGCTTTTGTGTGAATAATGTTTCCTCATATAAAAATGGCATTTACCACTTTTTAGATGCTTTTGTGCTTAGGAAAAAGTTTCCCCATGCTTTATTGCTCTTTCCCACTTTTGTATGCTTTTATTTTTTAGGAAAAATTTAAAGATGAGGATAAAAAGATCACATTCCACCATATGAGTTTCCAAAAGTGAACAAGAATGTCAAATTCTAGTTAACTCGAGCTTTTTTCCTCGCATTAGAGGAATTTACATTTTAAAATGTTAACATTGAATTTCCATGTCATAATGTGTAAGCCAATCAAATCCTTTAAAATTTAAAAGACATATAGGTGTGAGTATGCAGTGGATTTTTTTTTAATAATATAACTTACCTAATTTATCTGTCCAAGTGACCCAAAACTATATTAAATATTAAAAATAAAATTAATATCTTAATCTATAAAAGTTAGAATATCTAGAATATTTTTAATGAAGGTACATCATGGCGTGTTAAATAAAAAAATTTAAATATAAAATCCTAAATCCTAAATTTAATTTAAATTTTAAATTTACTTTCTTAATTTAAATTTTATTAAATCTTCTATTGATAAATTAATTTAAATATAAAATATAAATATATGGTTATTTTGATAAAAGTGCATTTATTTGAGTATCTTAAATTTATATTTTAAATTTTCCTTTTAAATTTAAATTTTCTTAAATCTTGTGTTAATAAATTAATTTCAATATAAATACTGTAGATAGTATTTTTTTATCAAAGTGATGTTTATGTGGGTAATTTAAATTTAAATTCCAATGCCTTTTAATTTTGAATTTGCTTTTTTATTTAAATTTTATTAAATGTTGTGCTAATATATTAATTTAAATATTAAATACATATATAGTTATTTTGATAAATGTGACATTTATCTGGGTAATTTTGGTAAAAGAATAATAAAAATGATATATTAAAATTTTTTCTACATGACATTATTTTATTAGTTTCTTAATTTTTTCTTAGGTGGTTATTATTTTGGTAACAAAAGTTAGATGAAGGAGACAACTTGTTATAGACTAGTATATCGTGGTCCTCATGGTACATAACTTGTATTGTAGGCTTATATAGTTTAGGAGAAAGGGGTATTTCAACCAACAACATAGTATTCTCCTCCAAGATGATGAGAAGGTATTTTCATGTATAACACATTTAAGAATATATCACAATTCAAATTCATAACTTTGTATTTGTAAACAAATTTAAGGGTAATTGACAACATTCATAAAAAAATATAACAGTATCCTCGTATATAACAATTCTCCATAAAAAAATCATTGATAAATTTCAATATACATATATTACTACTAAATAAACATTTATCGTAGATATCATTATTCCAAGGTAAATTCACAAAATTACATCCAAAAATAGTAATATTATCATACATAATCATTCTCCATAAAGGAGCAGCAAGTTTCAACACATATATATAGTAACAAGATAATACTAATAATATCCTCATCATCTTTAATCAAATCAACTAAGATTCAAATGTGTGATTATCATATCAAAATATTTCATGAACACCATTATTCTAAGGTAAATTCACAGCATCCATCAAAAGATAGTAATATCATCATACACAATAATTCTCCATCAAAATAATGTTGATAATTTTCAATATATACATAAAAGAACATGATAAAAATGATAATATCATCATTATATTTAATAAAATCAACTAAAAGTCAATTTACGATTACCAAATAGAAATGTTTCATAGATATCATTATGCTAAGGTAAATTCACAACATCTATAAAAAAATAGGAATCTCATCATACACAATAATTCTTCATAAAAAAATTGTAAACAATTTTCAACATATTCACAAGGTAACAAGATAGTACCGATAACATCATCATCATTATTCAAATAAACTAAAATTCAAATGTATGATTACCATATTAAGACATCCAACTAAATATAAAAAAATAATGCATGGCTAGCTAGCACCATGAAAATCATAGCTAAGCTCATCCTCATGATCATTTCCATGATCATAATCCTGACCATCCTGATAATATCATCTACATAATCATCACCAATACCATCGCCATCCTCATCATAATCATCATCTCTAATATATGATGTAATCTAAACATAGTCTATATCATCATCTTTGTGGTCATTACCTATAGCGTTCTGGAAAAGAAAAACAATATTACATGTTAGTACTAATTCTATAGAAAAATGAATATTTTTATTACAATGCTAACAATAAAATGAGGTAGGACATAATAACATTTAATAGTACTAAAAATAAAATGAAAATATTGCTTAAGATATATTGGAGATCCAACTAAGATTACACTTGTAATTCACATTAAGTAGTAGAAGCATTTTTTAATCCATATGAAGTAGGTATCCATTTGTTCGTCATATTACATTGTGAATGTTTCTTATGGTTTCCTTGCAGAACTGGTAAATTAATATTTACTGGAAGCTTTATTTCAAATTACAATTGTAATTCAGATTAGAAATAGAAGAAATTTTAACAAAAAAAGAATGTCACATGAAAAAGTAATTTTTTTTAATGAAAAATAAGTCGCATACAGTATGAATGTCACATGAAATATTGAGTTGTTTTTAATGCATGTTTTTATCTATAATAAGATGGATCCTAATGTTCATTCAAGAACAAATGCTCACAAATAATTACTTCATTTTATCCATTATCACACTTAATCCATTATACCTAGTGACGACAATGATTCCATTCAAATTTCTTTGAACTCCGTAAATGTAATGTAAAATAGAAAACTCCACGACCACGACCATGACCACAACCCCCTCCCTTGCCTCATCCACCATTAGAGACAATGAACTTGGAGTTATGACCACGAAAGCAACCCCTCCCTTGCCTTGTGTCCACCATTAGAGGCATTGAACTAGGAATTAAGAGTAGTCATATTTTCTTTGCTCTAATTAATCTCCAAGGAATCAAAACTTGATCAATATATCAAGGAATCCATCAAGGAATAGATATATCATAAGAGAATCTCAATAGTCTTTGCCAAAAGAGTGCGAAATAACACTTATCTCTATTTTATGAAATAACTCGAGTGAGTGGAATGAATGGTGGGAAACACGTACCAAGGAAAGGAATATTTTTGGTCCGTCCTTATTTCTATTATTATTTTTGCTTCTTAGAATGGATGGAAGTGTTTAAAACAATTCAAAAAAATATTTTAAATGAAGGAAAAAAAGTATTTGCTTAAGTTTAGTTTTTTTTTAATATATATTCAGTTTAGTATTTTTTTATTTTCTAAAAGAATATATTTAGTTTCTGTTTTTTTTTTCATAACAAAAATTATATTTTCTTTTTATAAAAATGGCTTTTAAACATCCATTCATGCTAAATTTGTGATTTTACGATATAATTTTAAATTATATATAAAAAAGTAACTTAATGCATGTGTTTTGTTGCTGAGATGGGTATTATACATTTCTTCCTTGCTAAGTTATAGAATGTGCTTGGGTTTTCTTAATGCAATAAAATTAATTCTTCTCTTCATTATATCTTGAGATGTTCATTGCACCTAATAAAACAATAAAGTTAAAATAGCTTTGCCTTTGACCTTTGTAGATTTCTTTTCCCATTACTCCTTGTCTTAATAGATTAATTGTCTTATGGTGGCCTTGAGTGGCCACTCCCATTAGTTGTGTGTTTTTTAGTTTTATGTTAGTGACATTTCTTAGGATTTATAACATGTTATTTAATTTATGAAAATGTGTTATTTTCCATATTATTGTTAAATATTAATATTAAATATGTTGGTTTTGAACATGGTTTAACAAAAATTTACCAAAAGGTTTATAGATTGTAATTTATAATGTAATGTTTCACTACTTGATGAAATTGTTTTGGATATTTTTTTTAAAGATTTATTGATTGACGAAATTTTTAGGGATGTTTTTTTTTAGGATATTAACTTGTATGTGATAAAGTCAAAAGTCACCTCTTTTTGAGATTTTCATTAGTTAATTTCCCTTAAGGCTATCAATTTCACCATTTAGTCCCATGTTAAGGAAATATAGGAGTCATGAAGTGGCATTGTCCAATAAATTAAATCTTGGAACATGTTTTTTTAGTCACATTATACTTCCTTTCTATGTAAATTCTCCATGAAAATATTCTCATGGAACATGAGGGACCTCAATAGTAAAGGAAAACAAATACTCCTAAAAGAAAAATGGTACGCAAAGCACCCATCAATAATGTTGATATAAGAAATAAAAATATTAAGTGAGGTTCTACCTCATACAATTAGAAAATGGGGTAGGAATTTCCAAGTAGTAGTGATTGATGATTGGATATACTTGGGTGGAATGGCTATTATTTGGAATGTTCAAGACATCAAGGTTACCAATATGTTTACCTCTTTTCGCATTATGACAATATACTTTTAGTTAATTGACATAGAGGATTACTACCATGTATCCAATGTCTATGAATCCAATATCGCAAATGGAAAACCTCTATTTCTCAATTCTATTTCCAGCACAAGTAATTTATACTCCCCATATCTGTGGATTATTGGGAGTGACTTCAATATTGTCAAGTGTCTCGAGGAACAGAAAGGATGAATCACAATGTTTACCAAGAGATTTTGTAAGATATACCATCAACGCCCTAAAGTAGTATACATTAAATTTCTCAAGAAATGAGTCTCCAACCCACACATGTGGATGAATGACATGTAATACATGTGTGTGTGGTGACTAACTTAATACACTATTCTAATAACTCCACAAACTTAAGTATTTCACTTCGTCACATGATTGACTGTAGTGTAACATAAGTAAACCAAGTGTAGACATGAAACCCTTAGGCAAGAAAAATTCCTTAGATCCTCAATTAGGTGCTTAAATGATGAAGTGAAAATGAAAGGGGAAAAGAGGACTTCATGATTTAACCATCACAAACATGTGATCAAGTGTGACTATGTGTATATATTCATATGTTTTCCAAAGAGGGTGTGAATACATGAGTTACCATTCATTGGGCCTTATTTTTCTTTCTTTTGATTTTTCTTATATATAGGACTTAGGGAATAAGGTTTTCATAAGTTTTGAACAGCTCATAGATATAATATTTACATAAATTTTCACTTTAACCTTAGAGTTTAGACTTAGATAAATCATTATACTGTATATTTAATGATTTTGGCTTTTAGACCCAAGGGTTAGCCCAATTGGTCAAGCCGGGGCCTCGCCAATGGGAGGTCATAGAGTTGAAACCCAAAAGCTCTTGGGGTCAGGTCAGTAAATAGGCTGAGGGGTGTGACCCCCTTCGGGTGGGGTCCACCCTAGCATTGTTCGATCCTGGACATAGCGGACCCACTGACCATGGGTATTCGTGAACTAGTAGTGAAAAAAAAAAATATTTTGGCTTTCACTTTTTGATTTTCTTTCATCACAAATGACAAAAAGGGGAAATATTTTCCCACAAATCTATGAATGCTTAATCATAAAGGCATCATACAAGTGAGAATTTGTGCTTTGACTAGGACTAACCGCCATAAGTCAAGTACATTAATCCAAGATAAGAATAGTCACGAGGATTGACATTTCTTGGTGTCAAATATTATGACAGTGGATTAGGAAATAATCATGTGAGGACTTGCCTGATGAACATCCTAGTGCGGTAAGTGCCTAAAGAGGTAGTGGTGTCCAAATTTATGCCTCCCAACATTGTGCTATGATCTAATGGAGATATATAACTTGTTAGTCAAGGCCTTTCTATTTTGAAAATGTTGGCTATGATGATTTAAATCATTGTTGATGCTTATCAATCTAGATCCCTTTTTATATGAATATTTCAACTTGAGAGTACTTTTTTGTCTCATTATGAGTATCTCCTTAGTTTAGAGGGAGTGTCATCATCTTCATTATCATCATCACCACCACCATCAATCTCATCATTGCATTATCATCATAATCACCATTCGTGTCGTTATCATCATCATCATGATTATGGACATTGTCATCAATTGTCCATAATTATAGTTGTCGCAAGAAATATCATCAACCCAAAAAATATTATGAGTGCTCAAAAAGGGTTGTTTGGACACATGATATATGCAAGAGAAATGACAACTTTATTTTTTAGAGATGATCAATGATCATCATCATCGCTACCATTATCATCATCATTATAATTTTCATCATCCCCATCATCATAATTAATGTAATTTCTATCATCATTGTTGTCAACTTCGTCATGAAGATCATAATCAGCATTCATGCCATTATTATTGTTGATGATTACCAAGATGAAAATAATGATAATAATGATCAAATGATGATGAATTCGAAGATGACTCTAAAGATAATGATTATGATTATGACCATGACAACATTTAAAAATTGGGAAGATTTTCCAAGGTCATTAGCATCTCCATCATCATTGTCATTATAACTCCCATCATCTTTATCATCATTTTGATTATCATAATAATCACAATTCATGTCATCATCATCATATTCATTATCATCATCGTCATAATTATTGACATTGTCATCAGTTGTTCATAATTGTTAATGTCATAAGAAATATCATTAATGCAAAAAATATATGAGAGTTGGAAAATGGATGCAAAAGTTAAAAAAAAAAAATGGTGGCAACAATAGACGTAAAATTGGATGAAGAGTGGACACAACATAAGTAGATGCAAAAGAAGACAGGAAAATTGACACAAAAGTGGATGAAAAAGTAGATGCAATAGTTGATGCAAACTTGGACACAAAATAGGATGCAAACATGGATGAAAAAGTGGAAGAAAACATGGGTGTAATAGTAGGCATAAAACTTAGTATGAATTGTTGTGAAATAAATGTGGATACAATAATGAACAAAAAAAAAGACACAAACTTGGATGCAAAAAGGAGGAAAAATTGGATTAAAAAATGGATGTAAACATAGACCAAACATGGGTGCAATAGTGCACACAAAATTAGATTCAAAATTGGACACACCAGAAGTGGATGTAAAAGTAGATGCAAACTTGGACACAAAAGAGGATGCAAATGTGGATGAAAAATTGGAAGAAAATGTGGGTTTCAATGATAGGCACAAGATATGTTACAACAAAAGTGGATGAGAAAGTGGATGTAATAAAAAACACAAAAAATATATGCACCTTGGATGCAAGACAAGATGCAATAAGGGATGAAAAAGTGGATACAAACATGTGTGCAAAAGAAGAAACAAAATTGGATGAAAAATATGGATGCAATGGAAGTAGATGCAAAAGATGATACAGAATGAGATGCAAAACCCAGCACAAAAGTGGATGCAAAAATAGATGCAATATTTTGATGCAAAAGTGGATGCGAAGATGACACAAAATTGGAAGCAAACGTGGGTACAACAGTAGCTACAAAACATGGTACAAATAGTGTCACAACAAAAGTGGATGTAATGATAGATGCAAAAAAAGAAGCAAATGAAGATGAAAAATAAGATGCAAAAAGGGATGCAAAAGTGGACGTCAACATGGGTGCAATAATGGATGAAAAATATGATGCAAAAGTTGATGCAACAAAATTAGATGCAAAAGTAGATACAATATGTGACACAAAACCTGATGCAAATCTTGATACAAAGGGGATGCAAAAAACGATGTAAAAATGGATGCAAAAAATAATTTAAAAAATGATGCAAAAGAAGATACAAGAGATGATGAAAAAGTTGATGCAAGTGTAGGCGCAAAAAGTGGATGCAATAAATGATACAAAAGTTGGTGAACCAAAATTAGGTTCCAAACTTGATGCAAAACATGGTGCAAAGGATGACACAAAACTTGGCATAAAACTTGGTGTAAAACCTGGTGTAAAACCTGATGCAAAACCTATTGCAATACCTGGTGCTAAAATTGGTGTAAAACTTGGTGAAAAACTTGGTGCAAAATTTGCATCAATTTTTGCACCATATTTTATAAATGGACACAAATAGCACCAAAAATGGGCTCTACACGCAAAAAAGGAAGAAAAAAGGGATGCTAATCACAGGGTTTTGTTCTAGTGGCCTTTGACAAGTTCTTACTGATAAAATAGATGGCATAAGGCAGTTTTTCCTCTACCTAACCTAGGGTTGTGCCTATGGCTTTGTGTGAGGCATCAGCATGAATATGAAAGGGGAGGGCCCAGTTTGGGCCTTGGAGAATTTGTGTAGTGGTTAACTTATCCTTTAGAATGTCTAAGGCCTCTTGACAACTTTTTGACCATATAAACTCAGAATCTTTGGCCAACAACCCAAATAAGGGAGAGGCCAACTTGCTGAAGTCCTTTATGAACCTTCAGTAATATCCCGCTAACCCTAAGAAACTTTTGACATTTATCTGCTTTTGAGGAGGTGGGACCCTTTGGATGATAGCTATTTTGTTCGGGTCCACCTGCAGTCCTTGCTGAGATATTGAATGACCTAGCACGGTCCCTTTAGTCATTAAGAATTCACATTTTTCAGGACTGAGGGACAGGTTCATTTCAATGCATTTGTGTAGTACTTTTCCTAAGTTAGTTAGGGCTTCTTGAAAATCATAACCATAAGGTGTAAAATTGTCCATATAAATTTCCACCGCATCATGGACTAGTTCGGCGAAAATACTCAAGACTACTCTGTGGAAAGTGGCATGAGCATTGCATAGGCCAAAAGGGAGGACGCTATAGGCAAAAGTACCCCAAGGATAGGTGAATGTGGTCTTATCCTAGTCTTCTAGATAGATTTGGATTTGGTTGTACCCACTGAATCCATCTATGAAAGAAAAAAAACTTTTTCCCTGCCAGGCTGTCTAGCACTTGGTCAATGAAGGGTAGAGGAAAATGATCCTTCTTGGTGGCTTTGTTCAACTCCCTGTAATCGATACAAATCCTCCACTTACCATTTATCTTCGCAACTAACACTAAACGGGAGACCCACTCACTATCGGAGATAGGGTAAATGAATAATGCATATCGCAGTTTTTGCATTTCTTCTTTGAGAGCTGGATTCATCCTCCTTTTTGGTTGTTGGACTGGCTTGCAACCTTCTTTGATGTATATGTGGTTAGTACACACTGAGGGGTGTACTCCCTTCATTTCCTTGTAACTCCAAGCGAAGGCTTCTACGTTTTCCTTTAACATGTTGCATAGCTTCTCCTCTTTGAGAGTAGAAAGAGATGGATTAATTTTCAAGGTTTTCTCTAGGCTGAATTCTATGGTTTTGACCCGGAATGGGTTGGAATCAGCCAAGCATAAGTCAATTGGATGATTTTTCTGGGTTTCCCTTAATTCTTCTTCTAATGGGTTTGAAAGTGGGTTTGAAAAGCAAAAGATCAAATTCACTCGACCATAAAGGGCTTCTTGGCTTCAAACTCAGCCTCATTTGCCTCTTACCACTATTTGATCAAACCTCAAGAGACCCTTTTCATAGTTCAGGGAAAAAATTAGCTTAACAGAGCCAGCATTGCACGTTTTCTTTAGGCATTGTGCATTTACCTAGTGTTGCGTGTTTCCTTAAGGCGATGTGCATTACCTTAAGGTGATGCGCATTTGCCTGAGGCATTGTGCACTCTGCATTGGTGTTGCACGTTTGCCTGAGGTGTTGTGCACTCTACATTGGTGTTGTGTGTTTGTCCAACAATGCTCTAGTCACCTCCTCAACTCCTCTAAAGCACTTTGAACATCAAAACAAGTAAGTAGTAGCTTAATAATGTGCTTTTCCTCCTCCTCAAGTCAATTCCTAAGTGTTTGAAAGGTTTAAATTGAATATTTGGTTTAATTTCACATCTAAACCCTAGATTCCCCCAACACTATCCTTGTATTCACAATCCCTTTCATACACTCCCCTATTCCTTCCTTCCCTTTCCCTAAACCTTTTATATCCCTTACTCCCTAAACCTTTATCCCCAAAATCCTAAGTCCTATGTGCCACAATAACCTATGCTCCCAAACCCCCTACATTCCAAATATTCCCCCCCATCCCTAAACTATCATACTATTACCCTATATCCCTCTCCATTCCATACATCCTTCCACTCATCTCCCTCACATTACCCTTCCCCATTCCCTACTCTTAAAAAACGATATTCCCACTACCTTATACCTGCTAGGGTTTGATACTAAACACCATGGCATAGGAGGAATACATACCAAATAGTGAGGAAGAGGAAACAGATAGAGAAGAAGACAGGGAACAAAGGAGGCCACACAAAGGAGGTCAGATACATAGGTTTGAGCCCACAGATCTCAGGGAACTCTTAGCATCCCCTATGACTATGACATCCTTCAAATGGCTAGGCTATTATGATTTCTGTGAGCAAGTTTAGGAAGTCCAACATCATACTAAGTTGACTAGGCTCTTCATATTTAAACTGCAAGACAACCAGGTCACTCTAGCAGGTGTCACATTTACCCTATTTACTACCATTATATCAGCACCACTAGAATTCCAGATGTTGGAGAAAAATGGTTTAAACAAGGTGATTTGGAGAGGCATTATTATGAGCCTTACATGAAACCAAGGTGCAAAAATGAAAGAAGGGGTTATTTTCCTTTTTCACACCTCCTTGATAGATATGCCCCAATGATGAAGATTATTATGAAGTATTTTTCATGTGAAGGTAGATTCTCCAGGTTCTATTCTTATCATATCTGGCTTTAAATGCATTTCACTAGGGTAAAAATGCTCAATATACCCTACTCTCTTTTCTAAAGTGTTGAGAAGATGGCCCACATTGCCCAAAAGAGGGAGTATAAAGATCAAATGAGGAGCCTATTTCATCATTACCTCATTAAAATCATAGTCCTTTACCATCTCAAGGAACTCAACATTGCATGGAGTACCTTCATAGCTAATCCCATATTCACTCATGCATCTACTCAAAATTTTCAAAGCATCCCATCATCATCTCATCCATCCACCTCCATCCCTCCATCTTAGCCCATACATCATTCATCCTCATTTGATGAGTCAGCCTTACCATCACCTCCATCATCACAATTTCATGAGCCTATTCATTCACCTAGCAGAGATGAAGGTAGAGAGAAAGAGCATATTGAACATGGTGAAGACAGCAAGCCTAAAATGGTTGATTTGGGCACTGTGACACATACCTATCAGAGGGGAAATAGGAAAGTGTTTTCCCCACATATTGTGGGAGGTGCATTGCCTTATTCATCATAAAAGCAGGTACAAAAGGGCAAGGAAAAGGTGATAGAGCTAGTGATTCAGCAGCAGTAGGAGGACCTCCATGAGACAGAGCATGATTTTCAGCTAGTTGACCTAAATGAGCATGATGATAGTGAGAGCACGGCCATTGTCATAAAAGAGAAGGAAGCACTGATTAATGAGCTCCAGGTCAATTTTCAGAGGGCAAGATATATAATCACATACTATGAGAAAGCAAACAAGAAATTTGAGGCCAAACATGAACTCATGGAGATTCAGCTCATCAAGGCAGAGAGGGAGGCTGAAAAGGCAAAGATTTTACTTGATGAAGCATATGGGGAATATGAATACTAGCTAAAGGAATAGGTTCCAAGAATAACACCAAGGACTAGAGGGCTAAAGAGAGCATTGGAGCTAGAAAAATAGAGAGAGTCTGAACTAGCTAATGAGCTCACCCTAAATGAGAAATTTGCCAAAATGGTCAATGAGAATCGGGAGTATTGGATTGAAGTGGTGAACAACCATCTAGAAAACTTCCTTGACAAGGCCAAAAGAGACACAGACATTCAAAGAACGATGGAAAATTATTATTGCCGAAGAAACCAAATAGCAAGGGCAAAGCTCAAATCTACAAGGGCAAGAATTGAAACCCTAACTCACCATGAGGAGAAAAATAAGCTTGACATACTTGTAGAGGCTTCACTACATGCCTAGCCACCTCAAACAAAAGTTTTGTGCCCAATTTTGAATACCTTTGGCTCATTTTTGGTAAAACTGTCTTTCATGTCTTTTTAAGGCAATTTTTGTCTCAATAGTTTGGTCAAACGCGCAGCGCCTTAGGAGTTGTGCACCTTTTGGAGGCACTTTATGGAGGAATGGCCACCACCATTGGATTTAGAAGGACCAAAACATCCAATAAAACCATGTTTCCATCCCTGGAAAGTAAAACTGGTGGGTGGAAAAGGAAAAAACCACCTAAAAATCATGTTTCTAACTCTTTTCTAGACCAGGCACTGCGTGTTTGAGTAGTCTTGGGAGAATGGATTTTTTGAGGAGAAAATCAATCCCATCTTGAACACCAAGGGAATTTTTAGAAAGTAGACAGGATAAGCTTTCCAATGCACTATCCTGGCCTAGATTTGGACATCAGGAAGGCAAGTAAAGGTCAGCTTGAAGATGACATTGTGCATTTGACACTAGCACTACTCATTTGACACTGGTATTGCGCATTTGATAGCCAACTTAGATTTTCACTGTTTCTCTCCAAATTGATTTTTACCTATGGGAAATTGAATTTTTCCTAATGTAATTGATAAGGATGATGTAATTATTATGTTTTTTGTTGTTACCTAGGGTAAATACATTAGGTAAATGGCCTCTATGACTTGTAATAAATTAGTTTGCTTTAGTTAGGGATGAGTCACTTTGACCACCCTACACTCTAGCTATCAATTCAGTTTTTGTTGCAACTTCTCCTCCTCTCATGGATTCGACCCCTGAGACTAGAATGAGTTTTTTTGAGGCCTATATTATGTAATTTCTTAGTCATTCTACAGGTTGGACTCTCTTGGATGTTGTAATAGTGTTTCAGACTTGGGCATGGAATATATTGGATGAGTTGCAGCTATTTTGGTGGGATTCATATGGCATGGTATTTTGATTTCGTTTCTTCTTCAACTCCATATGTTTGAATGTTATGTACTTCTCATGATCCATTTCAGTCTAAGTATGTTTGGTTTTCAAGGTGTGATAAGTAGAATTCATCTTGTATGCTTTGTTTTGGGAAAATCATCATAGATTGTTTCATTTCTTCAGTTTAAAATGAATTAATGATCTTCATGCTCTTTTTAGCACCTCGCTAATCTAAATCATCTCATCACTATGCTAAAAAAGTATTAAAGTGACTTGGCTACCTTGCCCCATCAGATGTCTACAATTTCGATTCTCTATTGCCTTGACCTAGCTCACGCTTTGACCTAATTCACTCATCAAGTGACTACCCCAACCAAATCAAATCAAACAACCCCTAAGATGCTATATCTACCCTAAAAAACCTAATTCTTCCAGCCATATTTGTTGTTATCCTTTGGAGAGAGCCCTCTCCAGCTTGGTAGGGCTAGCTACCAAGTCAAAATATTGGTTTGTGGTTACCTCAGCTGGACTCTTCCTCGGCCTTGGAGATCTAGAGGAGTGTTAACAATGCCATTGATGAGAAATATCCGATGTGCGATAGCTGATATCAGATCTCTGCTATAAGAAGCATCAAATGTCATGCTCCCACACGTCTGATACACTCTTCTCCTTCATTTCAAAAATGAAACAAAACCATCAAACTTCAACAGGTCATATATTTTGATCCAGATGTCAATTTTTGGACCTCCACATACCGTTGGAAAGGTTATTCCAAGAATTATCCAATGGAGAGGGTCTAATTTAGATTTGAGATATTATGTGGCTTGGAATATGGGTTCATACTTCACTTCTCCTTTGCACTTTAGGCAACTGAAAACACATTTTGGAGTGAGTGACAACATTGGCTCCAATTGGGGATAGTGCCTTACTGGCAAGGTGCTGAGAACCTGTAGACTAGTAGCCTTCACCATTGGGCATGGAGTCAAAAATATAATTAATCTATACAATCAAAAAATATCCATGACACTTTATTTATTGGGAGTTCTTTCCTCATAAATCTAAAATGCAGAAATACAAATTCTAACAACTGGAAATTAAATTCTCAGCTAGTGAGCTTATTTATATACAACTCATACTTATGAATAGGGCATCAATTCACCCAACTTAGGTCCACCTTCCAATGACACCAAAACAACATCAGAGTATTGGAAGTTATGCCTCCATGTTTCTAAAATTTAAAAATCAAAACAAGCATGAACCATGAAAAGTCTTTGAACAAAACACCTAATACATGCTCCATAAATAACCTCTGTTGCTGACTAAAGAATGTGCTCATGTAATCAACTACAGGGTCATATAACTGACAAGAAAAATTTTTGGTTTCCTTATTTTCATGAAATGTTTGCTAACCAATATCTTCTTGGTTAGGGAAGCCACAAATATTGTTCAACTCCTCAGCCTCAGATTTTTCAAGAAAATCTTGTTGCTGGAAGCCTTCTCCCCACTTGCGGGTAAACCACTCCCTTTGAACATCTATAACCATCTCATCCTCCTCTGAATAATACGAATCATAATTTGGAGGAGGTTCTTGAACTTGTTCTCCAAGCGAAGGATGTGAATCGTGGACTAGAGCCTCTTTATTGACCTCCTAGTGGGCCTCCTCTTCTTGTGTGGCTCCCCATGACTGGGATTGTTGTGCCTCTGCATCACTTGACTCTCCATCAGATTCATATAAAGCATAAGAAGGAGAATCTCCAAATTTGGCCGAATATTATCTCTGAGGGTTTATTTGTAGCTTGATGATGTTTCCTTCTTTGATTTCTTGGTCACTGAGTGAAGCTTCTTGATGAGAGTAGATGTTTTCTTGGAGTGGAACTCCACAAACATCTTTGGCAGGGTCATTAACCTCAAGAATATTTTCAACATTAAAATATACACAACAATATTCAAATAGACCATCCATTGGATATAATATTTTTCAAAAATGATTGAATTCCATGTGAAAACTCTTTAAGGAAGATATGCTACCATGAGGTATTGTTTTGTACCAAATTCTAAAATCATGTTTTGAAGAGTACATGAATAATTTCATTTGCACATCTTCAAAAATAATACCCTATTGCTTCATGCATTCATGAAAATATTTGAGGTGTCGGTCAGGCCTTCTATCCGTGTCCCACTGAATCTATGAAAATAGGTATTCCATTCATGAAATGAAGGGACATGATTGGGATAACCAACAATAGAAGAAAAATCCTGTGGAGCAAATTTGTTGGTCAAGAATTCAAGAATGGCCATTTTGAAAACCTTCCTAGGTTAGTGATCTCAAGTTCAAAGGTAGGAAAAGTTTTTGGTTGATTTAGCATCAGAGCGAGTATGAGGTTGCTTGAAAGACATGATGATCAAATAAATATATAGACAGTGGAGTCATCAGGATGTTTACCATAAAATTGAAATAGTGGAGCCGCCAAGGTGAGAGATATTCAACCCACACTTCACGTGCTCACCTAACATAGGGAATATAAATATTTGTCGGTGCCCAAAGAAAAACATTCTCATGCATTCCCTGGCGAGGGCACCAGAAATATGTTATCACTTTTTCTAGCACCTGTAGCACAAGTGCTTCAGGAGATATAGAAAGCTTCCTAGAGATAGCCTATGGGTTGATTGTAGACCAGTGCCTAGGACATCTTAAAGAGACAAGTGCATTTTATATTATCTAAGGGATTACGTTGCACTCCAATTGTCACGTATTTTTGCAAGATAATAAAAAGGGGGGCTTGGTTCAATAGTCTTTCATCAATGTGAAATCAAGCAAATACATGGATCCAAATATAGGGGGTGAATCGGGCTAATGTCAAGGATGTATGTCTTGTTTTGATGGTCAACACACAATATTGAGCAAATTAATATTGAAGTTGTACTAAAGGTGAAGAGGAGGAGATAAAAGAAGGAAATAGATGCATAGGGTTGTAAACAAGACAGAATCCTAAGCAGCAATGTTCTGGCAAAAGGATGGAAGGCAGAAGAGATGGAATGATAGGAATTGTGAAGTGCAAATTAAGTTCCCAAGACCTATACATCGTGAATACATTTGTTACTAATTAGCATATGTAAATCTGTGCTCATACAAGTACTGTAGGCTATCAAATAACACAAGTAAATATGTAATTACCATAGGTATTGTTACTACTTAATAGCATAAATATAACCATGAGAGAATGAGACCAGCAGCTTCATTACACAATTTCAGTAGAAGAGAAACATACATGAATCGAGATTTACAGAGGGGAAAACATCCTTCATATAGCCATGATTGGAATCACTAAAAAGTTTCATTAATCCTAAAAATAGGTTCAATAGACTAGTCCATTACATTTAGCCATACATCGCATGGGTCACTCATGAACAGGAAATTAAAACCAAATTGGAATCACAGAATTTGGACCACTGCGGGTGCAGAATTATGAAACGTCTATCAAGTGTTTTTCCCCCTATTTATGTCAAGAAGGAGGGGGCTTTGCATCAACAATTACAAAATATCTCATCTAAGGGCCAGTTGTCTGATTGACTAGTTGTCTTGGCCTACGATAGTTCTGCCTCCCAAAATGATTGTAAAGGATTTGATTCCTTTCTTGAAAATACCTACAAATTACAAAAATAAACATAAATAAGAAAAACTGAAATATGACTAAGGAAAATATCCTTATGTCATTCCTGTGAAGGCCCTTGCTTAGGCCACGTCTCTACCACAATTTGTCCCTCTAGCTACTCGGTCAGTTCAAGTCACTTTTGCCTTAACTACCTGACTTCTCCCCTCACTAGAGTTGGTAGCGATCAAATGTGTTTTCTTGTCACAGAGTAGGAGCAGAGATTGTCTTGGTAGTCCTTTATAGTATGACTAAGTGGATCTCCATGCTAAGCCATTAATTCTTCCTGAGTCTCATACCTCCATTTACTCTCTGAAGACATGTAAGCGAAGCAATCAAATTCATTCTTCTGTCTATGTTGTCCTGGGTATCTTATTACAGAGGCTTCCATAGGGTCATCCCATATACATTTCCCATTGTTCCATGCCTGCATTCAATTCCTTATTTGTCAACCCATACACCTTCAAATCTTTGTACGATACCATCAAAATATCACTACATCAAGAGTTTTAGTCTTAAAAACATTATAAAACAATGAGCTCAGATGTCCCTTGGGCCCCTTTGGTTTAGCACGTTATTACAGTTCTCATCATATGACTAGGGGCCATGACCAGGGGCTTAGCCTTAAGATGCTACGGGCTTTAGACTCCTATCGAGGCTATCATTCCTTTGTAAACTATTTTCTTCCCCTTGTTCGTGAATTGCTTCTTGACTGTGTGCTAGCCCACATATTGGAGCTCCTCAATTGACATTTTCAAATCAGGGATTTAACTTCAAGTGATGCGACATTTTAATTTTGTTGATTTCCGATGTGTTTGCCCCAACTCATTGGATCGCAGAAATGCGCTTAGTGCCACTGATGAGAAATCGTCGATGTGTGATAGCCGATATCGGAGCTTTTCTTCACGAAGCATCAAATGCCATGCTCTCGGACCTCTAATACACTCTTCTCATTAATTTCAAAGGCAACAAAACCATCAAACTTCAACAGGTCATATCTTCTGATCTAGAAGTCCATTTTTGGACCTCCAAATACCATTCGAAAACTTATTCCAAACATTATCCAATGGAGAGGGTCCAATTTAGCTTTGAGATATTTTGTGGCATGGAATATGGTGTCATATTTCACTGCTCCTTTGTACTATGGGCAACTGAAAACACATTTTGCAGTGAGTGACAACAGAAACCATGTTAGTGACTCTAATATATTCCTCAGTCTAAATAATTTCTAGACCTACAAAATGTCATTAAGCATCTTGGTTCACTGCTTAACACTTGTGTCTCCAATTATTGGTGATTCTGGATAGAGTCTCACCATAAATTTTATTTTCCTAGATCATCATTATGGAAGCCTTTATTATTTAGAAGCCTTTGCTTGCCTTTGTTACTAAGGTCCCTCATAAGTGAAATATCTTCTTAAATTTTAATGTTAATATTTTCTAATTATATAAATCACATTACTGAAAACTATAAAATTCCCATTAATATTTTCTTCCCATAAAATATATTATTTAAATCATCACTGGTATTTTCATAATCACATAAAATACATTATTAAGTAACAATGAAATTTTTTTTACACATGCATAGATCCCTTCTATTGAGGTCAAGTTATCTTCAATTTCATAAAACTACAGTGATTTTTCATGTGCATATGATATGCTAAAAGTTCTGAGTGGTTTTTTATCATTGTCTTACGTTTTTCTCTGGTTTGCTTAGTATTAGGGTTTGTGTCACTTTGAGGGCTACGAGAGACTCGAGGATGAGTGTCAAGGCAAGGGGGAGATTCCCCTCCTTTTGAAATATTCTGGCAGGAAATTTTATTTATTCTAGAGATGAAAGGGATCCACTGGGGGGTAATTATGGATCTTTGTTGTCACCTATTCTTGGTGATAAATGGAACACAGGTTTAAGGGGTTAGTGTATCCTGAAGGCTTCAAAACATCCTAGATTTGTAATACATTCTAAGTGTCTAGATGATCACCATAAGCATAAGAGAGATCATGCTCTCATATATATATTTACTGGAGTTTGGCTTACTAAGAGATAGTTGGAGAAACAGATTCATTGGGAATTGGCAGCACAAGGGGAAAGTTGACTTAAGATTGAGACCAAAGTGTTTCTTGACGGTAATATTTTTTTAATCTAGAGGACAAAGATATAATCTTTGAGGGAGGGCCCTATTCTATAATAATGTTGGGATCTATATTAGACATTGGGAAGCTTTCTTTAATTCATACAAAGAGGAAGTTATGGCAGCACCAGTTTGGGTACAACTTTATTCCCTCCCTATCGATTTTTGGATTCCAGAAATTATGGAAGGCATTGGGCATGCTTTAGGTAATTTTGTAAATATTTTGAAGGTCACTAAACGATGCAAGAACATGTCTTATGCTCATTTATGTGTGTACATGAATATTTCATAGTTGTTGTCAGAATCTATAGAGTTGGATTACGAGGGACACATGTGGAATCAGCCACTTGATTATAAGCATGTACCTTTTTTATGTTACAACTGTCACAAGCACAATCACTTGTTTAGAGATTGCCCACTGTGAAGGAAAAAGAAACTTATTAGGGGAGCACCAGGGGCTGAGGGCTTCACTAGAGTTATAACATGACAATGTAACAAAAGGGGTCAAAACTTTCAACCCTTAAAGCAAGCAAGGGACAGGAATTCCTTTTTGGCCTTGGAGGCGATGGAGGAGACCCTAACATCTAAGAAGGTGTTCAAAAATGTGTAACTAGACTCAGTCTTCATAAGTATGAAATGTATTCTTCTAAATATAAAATGAAAAAGAAATCATTATTATTATTGGAGCATGGGTTTCATGCTCAAGTTCTTTTATAGCTCAAGTACCCATTCAATGCTTCTAGGGATTTTCCTAGGTATAAGAGTCATTGTCATATATTGAAGACTGTATGGGCACATTGTAAATTGTAAAGAAGAAATTATTTTGTCTTTAAAGAGTGAAAATACCTCCAAGATAAAGTCAGCCTAAAGACTTGTCAAGTCAACCTACATGAAGAGCCACAACCACCCTTGAAGAAGCCTATATATAGAGAAGAACTCATCCTCCATTTCGATAATCTCATCTCATCTCTTATGCGAATAAGTAGAAAAAGAAGAAGTCGAAGAAGAAGAGAAGGGAATGAAAGAGAAGGTCTCTTAGGGCATATTTCTATCCCTAGGACTCAATTCAAGGCAAGCAAAGTCAAAAGGAAGGTTGTTAGAGGGAGGTTGAAGTCTCCAAGAGAAGCAGCAGCAATTGCAATAGTTACTAGGGAGCAGAATTTCGGATCTATTGGGAGGTCGAAGATATTGCAGTAGAAGGTCATGGTAAACTTGATCTTGGAGGGTATTTTTCTAAGTCTCTAGGTCATGGGATTCTTCAATTGAAATATCTAAAAGATAAGAAGATATTTATGGGTTTTTCCTTCAAGAGGAGGGGTTTTGGCCCTGGCTTGCACCCTATATACTATGTCATTGTTCTTATTGTTTTGGTAGTTGTTTGATGTATTGCAAATAGGAATAATAACAAACAAAGGTAATATGTAAAAAGGTAACACAAACAGTTATAAGGTTAATAGAATTAACATATTCATTGCCCTATTGAATTCTCAACATGATATCGGAGCTTTGGTTCTATAAGGGAATCATGAAGATCTCCTCTACTATGAAGAAGGTCATTGCAAGCCATCTAAAGAAAGGTATCAAAGAAGCATGGAGTTTCTTATTCTCCTGAAAGAAGGCATCAATCAATGAAAGGGATGAAGGTATCTTCTATCTCTCTCTGGTACATTCCAAGATGAAGACATTTGGTTAATTGATAATGGTGCATCAAGGAAAATAACTAGCCACTCCAATTGATTTAAGACCTTAACAAAAGGAAATATATCTAACTCTATTGAAATTGGAGACAAAAAATCCATCTCATGGAAGGCATTGGATCAACTTCCATAAAAATCGAAGATGTAAGCTACATCCACCTCAACAACATTCTATTTGTTCCAGGTTTGCACAAAAATTTACTTTCTATTTCAAGTTTAGAAGACAAAGGAGATAGAGTAGCCTCCATTGATGGAAAAGTAATTTTTTGGGGAAATGACTCAAGCATAGATCAAGCAAAATTTATTGGTATCTGAGAAGGAAGACTTCATAGATTAGTATCTCCCATAAACCAAGCCCTAGTTCACACTAAAATTATTTCATGTGAACTTTGGCATCGAAGGTTTCATTATCTACATTTCAAAATACTTCCAACTTTAAATTCCATAGTGGATGGAATCCCAAATTTGAAGGAGGTTCATGAAGGTGTCTTCAAGGGATGTGAATTGGGTAACAATACCAAGAGACCATTTGGAAGCAATGCTTCGCGGTCAAACGAAATATTGGATCTCATTCACTCTAATGTGTGTGGCCCTTTGACTCCAGAATCACTTGGAGGCCATATATACTATGTCACATTCATAGATGATCATTCAAGAAAGACCTGGGTTTACTTAATGAAAACAAAGGATGAAGTATTTACAAAATTTCAAGAATTCAAGGCTGAAGTGGAGAACCTTTCAGAAAGAAGAATCAAGATACTAAGATCTGATAATGGAGGAGAATATACATGTAAAGAGTTATAGTATTATGTAAGGAGTCAGGGGTTAAGAGGGAGCTAATAGTCCCATACAATCTTGAAAAAAATGGATTCACAGAAAGAAAGAACAAATCCATTGAAGAAAGTGTAAAAGCATTGTTACACAATCGATATCTACCTAAGTTTATGTGGGGAGAGGCAACAAAGGCAGTGGTGTACATTCAAAATCGATATCCTCACCAGTGTTGTTAAAATCGCAATATTATCATGATTTTATTGGTTTAGCACGATTTTTTCATGAAAACGAGAATATTGTGAGTACTACTCGCATTTTTGTTTATACGCAATGTTTTCGAAAAAAATCGTGATTTTTTTAGAATTTAGCATGGAGGGTCGGGGCAGCGTGGTTTTATAAGCAAAAAACCGATTTTCTTTCATTTCATTTGCATAGCAGAGCGCGCGGAGGGCAGTAGAGCGTTGGAGAGGCTTGGAGATTTTGCTTGGAGAGGCTTGGAGCTAAATCAACTATGTGGAGCAGAAAATCAAAGAGTGTGCTAAGGAGGAGACCGATTATCTCCATAAAAACGGTATGGGCACCAATTTTTTTTTGTTTTCATTGTTTTGAAACTTTGTTTTTGTTTTTTTTCAATGTTTTTGGTTGGGTTTGGAATGGGGTTTTTGAAATTTGTCCAATGTAACTTTTTTTAGTTTTTTTGGTTGGGTTTGGAATGGGGTTTTTGATATTTGTCCAATGTATTGTTTTTTTAGTTTTTTTTAGTTGGGTTTGGAATGGGGTTTCTTAAATTGTATGTAAATTTTTTTAGTTTTTGTACAATGTAAAAATTAAAATAATAAATTGTAAGTTTGTAACTTGTAAATACTAAATTGTAATCCTTATTTTCCCATAGGTTTACAACTTCACCAAAACACCATTCAAGTTTTCAACTTCAAAGTTCAAAAACAAACATGCCAAGGAAATTGAACCCTTTTTGGGAATTTGGTGAACCTGATGCTCCGAATGATAGGCTAAACTTGACTTGCAAGTTGTGTGGGTTCCATATGTCCAGGGGGGTGTACAGATTGAAGTATTACCTTGCAAAAATACAAATCCTGAACTCATCCAAAGAGTCATGAAAGCATTGGAAGTTTTAGACTAGAATAGAGGCCAAAGAAGAAGTGAAGAGGCAACTAAAAAAGTCAGTTGAAGCAAGTGGCACTGGTTCCACTGCAACATCAACCAATCCGGTAGCCGCCATATCATTTTTTGTTCCTCAAACCACACCTGGTTCACAACCATCTATCAGTTCAATGCTAAAAGGAACTAAGAAAGAACAAGCTGACAAGTTGTTGGCAAAATTTCTCCTTTAGAGTGATATTCCTTTCAGCATTATAAGGAATAATCCATTCTTCTAACCTGTTATTGATGCTATTGCAACTATTGGCCCAGGTTACAAAATCCCTTCTTATCATGATTTCAGAGGCCGGATTCTTCAAAATGAAAAGCTTGACTGCACCCAAAGATTGGAGGATTTTAGGGCATCATGGGCACAAATAGGATGCACTATTATGCCAAATGGTTGGACTGACCAAAAGGGGAGAACCCTTATAAAATTCTTGGTTAGTTTTCCTAAGGGGACTATGTTTATCAAATTTGTTGTTGCATCTACACAAATCAAAGATGTAATAAATTTATGTGATTTGCTTGATGTGTTTATTTTGGAGGTAGGTGTAAAAAATGTTGTCCAAGTCATAATGGACACCGCTGCAAATTATCTTGCTGCTGGCAGGATGCTTATGGACAGGCATCCTACTTTATTTTGGACACCTTGTGTTGCACATTGTATTGATTTGATGTTGGAGGACATAGGGAAAATTCCCTTTGTCAAAGATATTGTTGAGTCATCCAAAAGCATTACAAAATTT